>NW_010586733.1:460528-477543 GCF_000705375.1 Tinamus guttatus
AAAGTCCTTCTTTACCCTGTGCCCAAAGACAAGGTCTGAAGCCCCCCTCTAAGCATTCAGACCCACAGAGAACCAAACTCGGGGGCGTCCCCATGATAAAGCCCTGCCCCAGACTCCTGCAATCCTTTCCATGGGCTCCAGTGAGCTTTGAGCAGGGCTATTTAGAGATATTTCAAATAAAAAATCTTTGAAAATATATTTTAAAATAGTCCTTGCAGAAGTGTCTCTCCCCGCTCAATAACTGCTCCTTCTCCCTAGCCAAGCACGCGCAGCACAGAGCGATGTCCCAGCCACACCTGTGACCTTCCAGCATTCGGAAGAGACGTGGAATGAAGCCCGGAGGGAGCCCAGGAGCGGCGCGAGGGCTGAAGCACAGCCCTGCCACGCTTGCTCCTGTAAACATGAAGGTGCCACTGCTTGGCACGCTCCGTTCTGCACCCGGTGAGGACAGGATGGTGTTGAGCAGTAGCCAGTGATGGCTTTGATGAGTTCAGGTACTGCTTTTTCCCCTGGACCTGTCTGATTCAGGTGTCTGGAGTTCAGGAGAGGATGTTACAACATGGTCTTTCTCCTGTGCTCTCCTGAACAGGTGAAAGACGAGCATCATTTCCCTGCAGCACGTGTTGCTGGGGCTGGGCTGCCCTCAGCTAGGCATGAACTGAAGCTCTGTGCCCCTCCAGACGTCCCGGTTAACAGCGCAAAGGGCCAGCCCGGGTAAGACGAGCGGCTCGGGCCGAGCACTGCGGCACTCGTGCGTGGAGCTGCAGTGCCAACAGTTCTTAGAAACTGCCGGGGCATTTAATTATGGAGGTGCCAGGGAGCTCCAGGCAACAGCGTATGGAAAACAGGAGGGGGAGATTAAATGATCCCGGGGTCAGGGAGCAGATGCCATCCCCGCAGAGCCATCTCCTGCTTGCCGCACTCCTCCATTTACTTCTCCCCAGTTCATGCCACAGAACGGGGACAGTGAGCTCTGATCCTGGAGTGATTTTTCTTAATGTCTTTATATAGATGAGTTAACTCAAAGCCTTTCCAACATAAGCATGTTTTTCTGTTCCTTCATCCTGACCTTGGCATTTTCTTTCTCCACTCCAAGTTCTGTGCTGTCCTCTGGCCAGCTTTGCCTCTCATTTGTCAATGTTATTATTGAATTTTCAAATGCCAGTAGTGCACATAAATCAATGGCTGGCTTCTCCCCAGTGGCATATCCCTGCCACATGTGGTCATTCATTTTTTTTAATAAGTCCTCCTCTCCTTTCACCCATTTATAAAAATGCATCTTGTTCGCCTGCTGCCGTCCATCATTCGGTGAGTCCAGCTATTTGTTGCCCCTGAGTGCTTATTCATCAACGTTTTCAAAAGCAAAATCACTCTTCGCCTCCTGCTCTTATTGTGCCATCAATCTCGAGTGGGGATCAATAAACCTCGCTTTGGCAATTTTTTCCCCCTCTCGTCCTGTACCGGCTTTCCCAAAGTCTAGCCGTTTCATTTACATTTTTAACTCCTCGTCACAAGTCGGACGGTGACAGTGGCGAGGAGGAGGGCACTGCCGTCCCCTCCAAGCATGGCAATAGCCGTCCTGGCATCCCTCATCCCACTTGGGGACCGGCAATTGGATCCTCATCCCCTTCCCGGTCCGCTTTTCCCGGCGGAAGGAGCTGTGACCGGGCAGATGATGAGCCCTGGCCCTGGGGACTGCGCCTGGGTGAATATTTCTCTTCTAAACATAATTTAAATGAAAAATAGCTTTTCACCAAGAACTGATATTTCCACTGAAAAGTCATTTTTATGATTTTTTTTTGATAATGACAAAGCTAGAACTTTTTTCTTATTTTCGAAAAGAAAAAAACAAACCCCACAACTTTTCCCTTTCAAATATGCACTTAAAAGCCCAGCAGTTAGTTTCTGAAACAAGCTCTGAGAAAACAGACCGTTTTATTTTTTGACTTTTAAAAAAACAGACACGTTATCCAAAGCTGAGTATTTCTGCGTGCCTTTCGAAAAAGCTAAATGTTTCAGTTATCAATTTTATCTTTTCATTGAAAATAAAATAAATAAATAAATAAGAAGCAAAGTGCAGCTGCTGCTGTCGGGATGTCCTGGATGGCCCTTCCCTGCTCCGCGGGGGGGGGCCAACTCCTGCCGCCATTCCCAGCGCCGTTACCTCAGCGCGGGCCCTAGCGACACGCGGCGTGGGGACAGCCTGCGCCGCGGTCGCCATGGCGATGGCGCGGCCTGGTGGCCACGACATGGCTGCCACCATGGCCACCAGGCCGGTGACACGGCGGCCGTGCCGGGGTGGGCGCAGCCGCCTCGTTACCCCGTCCCTCGGGAGGCCGGGGAAGCAGCCGCGCTTGGTCCCGAAGCGACGCGGGGAGGCCACGGCCTGCGCCGGCACAATGAATTCAGGCCACGATCGGGAGCGTTTTGTGGTTTGACACTTAAATTGATTAACTAATTTGAGGCAAGGAGATTTAGTGTAGCCGTGGATTAGTGTCGAAGGGATAATTAGGGCCGCGCTGCCGATTCCGGGTGGCGCGGCTCCCGCCTCACACGGACGCTCCGGGAAGAGGTCCACCAGCGGCTCCAGGGATCGTCGCGGAAAGGTCAGGCGCTGACTTATCAGCATAGACAAAATCCCTTCTATAATGTATGTGTTTATTCTCAAATTAAATATATTAATGTATTATTTGTTCTTAAAATGTCATTCAATAGATAGCAGGCTTAGGTTTCCTGGCAGACCTTTGAAGCTTAAAGAGTAATGTAATAATAGTACATTAATCCATAGGCTACACAGCGCTCTCCCAGCAGAGCCCAGGGCTGCCTCCGGAGCGCTCCGCGCGCCGCATCTGTTTCTAGGAATTTCTGTGCAACAATAGGGGACTTGTTGGAGCCCGCACCGCCGTGAAATGGCGCTTTTCCCCATCCATCTGTTGGGCATTAGCGTCGGGACACCTGTACGTGGCCTTTCCGAGGGCGAAGGCAGGTGTCCATCCCGCATCCCCCCAGCACGCGGACGGGCGGGAGGCGCCGGATCCCGCTCCCCGCGTCCGCGCCGAGAGCGGAGCCAAAGCTCAGGCTGGGCCGAGCCCCAGCTTAGGCTGGAGGAAATGCTGCATTTGGACTTCTCCCCAGGCTGGATTCTTGGCACGAGCAAATCATCTTTTGGGAAAAAAAATAGATCTTGAAAGAATGTCTCCATCTTTTTCTCCAAATCATCCATCCATCTCTCTGTCTGTCTGTCTAGAGATGATAGCTTGAGAGCTATCTAAATGCCAAACCTGATGTTTTGGAGAACTTGGAATCCATCTCTGAACTGCTCTGATTTTAATTCTGCGAGTCTTAATATTTGATTGACAAATACAGCTAAACAATCCATCACAGTTGCCTTATCTAAAAAATGTTAACCTTTTTTTTCCGTTTATGGAACAAGCACATGTGGAACATGTTTTTCTTGCACTGTCTATTTATTCCAATTTATTCTGAGCACTTTTATTTTATAATTTCCTAGTAGTTTTGCTTGTGCTTCCCGTCTTCACAACTTTCCCCTCGGATTGCTGGGGAAGAAGAGGCTTGCTTGCAAACTATCTGTGACGGAGTGCGAAAATAGCCTTGGAAAAGGATCTTGGAAAAAGCCCAGCAGAAGGAAAGGTGGCACTTGCTGCCCCTACCTTCTCCGACATGAGGGACTGCCCATGGAGCTGGGAGCTTCCCATGGCAAAGTCCTCTTGGATCCTGTGTCCAATGTGGCATGAGGGATGGGAGCGCAGAGGCGAGGGCCATTTTCCGTCTTGGAGCGGCCCCGCTCTCCGCCGGGAGCCAGGGGGAGGATTTCCTGGTGTGACCCTGGATCACAGAGCCATAAAGGTCACTGCGGGAACATGCTGGGATCCTTCTCTTCAGCTCTTGTAATGGTATTAGCAACGACTGTTTCTTACTCAATCATACTCCCAAAGGATTTTCAATAAACTTTTTATGTGCCATAACTGTTACATTAAATAAAGCTGAAAGTATTGAGTAAACTGACTGTAAATCACTTTAGATGCCTTGGAATTACATTAAGTGTGAGAATTATGGATCTTTCGCTGCTTGCAGAAACAGAGAGACGACAGAGCCAGAAAATTTTATGCTGCCGGCCCTTCTGAAGGCTTTTTTAATTATTTTTTTTACGCCATGCAGTAGGCTTCTCCTCCTGTAAATGGCTTGTCTGGGGACATGTTGGGACCAAGTGCCGTCCCTGTGGTGCAGGATCCTACGGTGCCAGTGGATATTTTCTCTTCCTCTCAAGCCGGGTTGGTTTTCTCAGTCTGGAAATTCTAATTAAATGCTGAGGTGAGGTTACTGTTAGCAGAGCTGAGCAGGCTGCAGACTTTTATTGCATCAAGAGTGATTTTCCACTGGTAGCCTGACAGCCAATACTTCATCAATACAGATATTTATTTTGATATAAATAAATGCTGTGCAAAGATCTTCTGTCTCTACTCTTTAGGCACCTCAGAGGTAGCCTAAATGTACATTGCAATTCATACCCTGCAGACAGCCATGCAATTTAATAAAAGCAGCCACGAGAGCCCTACGTTATACAATAACTGAGCTTCTCCGCACTCCTGCCGTGTTCCAGCTCGCAGGATGTCCCACTCACCTTTCACTTTGCACCGTTGACTGGGAGATAAGCTGGGCTTTGGAACAGGCACTGTCTATTTTGGATCAAAGGGAAGAGCCGAAGGGGGGGAAAAGTCCATGAGGTCCCTCCATAATTCCAAGAGACCTCCAGAACCTCTTGTTTTAACCTCCCCTTCTCCATGCCAGGGATTTTAGATGTTCCAGCCAGCCAACACCCAGTGGGAAAACCTTCTGTTTTGCTGATCTTGTAAATCAGCTGAATTCAGCATGTCACGAGCACGTCTTACAATCCACAAGACAATGCCCAGATTTTTGTAGTGCAAAAGCATATTAACCTTTGTGTACTCTTGCCGGGTCTCGACAAAAGATGTCTGTTAAGAACTGCAGGGCTCATTGTAATTGCTTGCCATGTGGGTAAATGATCCGGAGCTGCGTGAAGATAAGAAGAAATTGCTAACGGCAAATCACCTGGGTTTTATTATGCTTGCCCTAAAAATAATTAGCATGGCCTATGAAATCATACTGTGAGGGGGGTTGTTTTAGAAGGAAACTGTAACCTATATATTGAAGCTTTCTTTGTAGAGAGCTGATTTTTGTTGTTGTGTCTTTTTTTTCCAGTTTCTTTTTGACTGCAGTGAGTGACAAAGGAACAAGCTCCTATTGCTCTGAATAGCACCAAGGTGACTGGTTGCCAGCTTGTAAAACCTGGTGTCATCCCTCCTGAAGTCAAAGCTTGACCTCAAGAAAATCCCTGCCAGCTTCTCCAAGGACCACGTCCCTGTGCTGCTGCAGACTCCTGTGTGCCACAGGTAACGCTTCTGAGTTCAAATTATGGGTAGTGCCTTTTCCACCAGGCATAAAAATTTACCACCTCTTCTGAGATAAAACAATTTTGCATGGGAGCAAAGTGATTTTTTTTCCTGTTTGCTGCATCTATCTGTAACCACAAAAAACATCAAGGTCAGAGCGGAGAGTAGGAAATAAAACAGCAACTGCATATAAAATTACAGGTTTGTTGTTTGTCAGTGCCAGCTACCCACAATCCAGCGTGAATTACAGGTGATGAGGAGCTCTGAAATGCATTTGTGCACCTACAGTGCTGCCAATCCCAACCACTAAGGGCCCTGAGTCAGCCTTCTAACACTGTGTGTTTTGGCTAAAGTAATGCAAGATACCAGAGGGGAAAAATAAGATTTAAAGAAAAAATACCCACCCTCAGTAAGTATGGGGGGTGATTTGCTTGAAGCCTTTAGGGGTTTTCAGGCTCTGTCCCATGGCCAATGAAGGTGTCAGTGGCTACAGCCAGGATGAATTTTATCAGCACAGAAGGGCCCGGAGGCTGCAGAGATGGTTGCACCTCTGATGGGGAGAGAAGGTCCCCAAGTGCTGCTGCTGCTGCCCCATCACCCCAAGGGCTCCTGTCCCACCACCAGCACCATCAGGAGCTGAGAAGGGGGCAACCTCCCACCTTGCACATCGGAGCTGCTCAAGCCCTTGCCAGGGTGATGCCTGGGGTTCCACGATCCACTTGCTCAAGAATTAATTGCCCTGCCTGCTCACCTGCATCTTCTCGCTACTAATTCCCCATCTTCTTGGTCCCTTTGCAATTTTAAGACTGCAGTGCTGGTTTATTTCCTAGTATCCTCTTGCATTAGCCTGCAAAAAAAAAAAAAAAAAAAGGGTTTTCATGCTTCCCTTGATTACTTGTGTAGTTTTGCTATGTGTTTATGGAGAAGATGAAGAGAGGAAGGGCTACTGCCTTAGAAGAGCTGACTCAAAAATGTTCGTGTGTATTCCTGTTTGTGGGCTACATGTTTAAGGATATTCCTCTTCGTGGACTTAGCAGCATCTCCCAGTCCCGGGAACTGAGATATCTTCTGTGTGGTGATAATGCAGAGGAGTTAATGCTGGTTTTCTTCCCACCCTTGCCCTTGTCCTTTTTTTTTTTTAATTTTGGCAATACATTTGGAAGTTGGATAAATCGTAATTCCCAAACATTGCTCTTTTTACTTGATTCTTCGTAGCATTTAAGGTAGGTGAAGGGAAGGAAGAACTACATTGAGTTGTGCTTCTAGTGATGCTTCCAAAGAGCGTTTAGTGGTTTCTGCACTGGGTGGTTATTACACTTTTTGCACTGTGGCAACCATTTTTGCTTTATTTTCCTCACTTTCATTCACTTGTGGCAATAAATGCCCAGCTGACCGTCACACAGCTTGAAATCTTTGCCTTGGGTAAAATTCATCTCCGTGTCAAGAGCAAAACACAAAGTTTATGGATCTTCTTATTGCCTCTGTAGGGCTCGGGAGCCCCTTACGCGGTGCCGGAGCTGGTGTTAATTTTGCCCGGCGTTGGGAAGAGCTGAATGGTGCTCTGGAATCCGGGAATCTGGTGACACGTTCACTCAGGCTGCTTGTGGAGGAGAAGGTCTGAGGGATGGGGGGCACTGTTGCCAGCCCTGAATGTGAAGGGTCATAAATCCAAGGATTTCATCACTTGCTGGGAGTTTTAGTCTTCTGCATTATTTATTACTGTGGAATTTGGGCAAGCCGCATGCAGTTCCTGGCCGGGGTCTGCAGCTTCCCAGGGTAGGTGCTGGGTTCCTTGTGGCTCCCGGCCAGTGGAAAATGTTGGTAGGCCGAGGGAGGGAGCGTTCGGGGTGTTTCTGAGCCAGTTCAGGTGTTTGTAACTGCCTTCCAGTGGGAGCTGCAGACCACGGTGCCCAATGAACCCTTTGCATTCGCTGGGAGCAGCTGGAGCTCCTGGACGCGGAGGCTTCCTGGTGGCCTCTTGTGTCCCCTTTTAACTGCCACCCGTGTGACACTGCCCCCACGGGTGGGTAGTGCTGGACAAGGGTGGTCGGGCTGCCTGGCTCCTCCCTCCTGTGCCGGGTGTTAAGATCTTCCTCATGACTGTGAATAACCTGAAAACTCACTGGCGGAAATGGGTGGGTTTGGAATGGATTGAGCGATGGAAGTTTCATCTATTGTTTCGTCTCCCAAACGAAGTCAAACCATATTGATAGAGGCATTGGCCACTGTAGAGTTACTTTGTAGTTAAGCTGGCGTTTACATTCTCATTCTTCGGCAACTGGTAAAGACATTTTCTTTGTAAATGGCCAGTCCCCATCGGCTCTGGCTGGGCTGTCTCATGTGTGGTGGACATGAGAATCCCTCCCTGTTTTTTAAAAATGTCATAGGAGGGACATCCACTGCATGCACTTTCTTCCTAGGAATCCTTCTGTGTTTGCTTTGTCCGAACACTTTTGGTTTTCCTCTTAAAGGTCATAGTCATAAACCCCCTTCCTCCATTATTACCCTCCTAAAGCAACAGGTTTCATCCTGCAGGCGCTTGGGGCTGGTTTATTAAGCTGAGAGGTGAGTTCCTTTGCCAGTTAGTCACCAACAGGACTCAATAGAAAAGCAGAAATACAATACAATACAATACAAAATCACTAGACTGGATTTAAATAAAATACAAAAAGCTTATTGAGCATGCAGGAAAAGGCAGGCAGTAGCCTACAGAGCATAAACCTAGGCTGTTTTACACTCAGTTAATCCAAATCTGAAAGGATTTGAGGATGGAGGGATTGATTTGGAACCAGGTGTAAGTGCCGCTGTGCTGCTCGGTGCCTCTGTGAGCTCCACGGCTCCAGAATCAGCGCTAGCCTCGACCCTAGCAAGGGAATCCCTTTCCCTGCTGATTACTGTGTGTTTTTCTGCAGTGTAACACTATAAGGAAGGCATTAAATCATATAAACCACAACAGCGCCTGGTCCTTATAGCCCTGAGTGACTTGGAGGCAGTCAAGACAATGTGATGTAGCTGGGTAGTAGTTTCCACACTCTGGATTTGTCTTACTAAATACCAGAATAAATAGTCATTTCAAACCCACATCATTTGTCAGCTCTGAGTTATAACTGCTTTGGTAACTTAGACACCCTCTCTCTCTGCCAAGTTCCCATGCTCTTTGTTTTGAATATGTATAATTTTATGTGTTTGGACTTAAATAACTTCTGCTGTTTCTCCCAGATTCCTCCTGTGCTAGAACCTGCCAGCCCCTTTCCAGGGTGGAACAAAAGCAGAGGCTCTTCCAGAGAGGATAAAAAGGAGCGTGGGGGGACGGGGCTGTTTTCCTGAGCAACACACTTACATTGTTCATCCTTTTTAAAGGATCTGGGAAGTCGTACAGAAATTGAATCAGCTTTGCTCACAGATCTTGGAAACGTGCATCTTCCCCATGAAATACCAATGGGTTTCTGGAGCTCAGCACCCGCAGGCTGTGTTTACAAAATAGTCTAGGCCTTACGGAGCGCCTAGGTGCAGAAATGCCGGAACACATTATGCACCTGCCTGCCATTTGAAAGCAGTTTGTGCCAGGTGCCTCCGTCATCTCGGTGCTCTTTAAAGCTCCCTCCAGAAGGCCGGGAGCCTCCTCGGGTGTTGCGAGCCAATACCCATTTAGCCCCGTTTCACATGCACGAACTGAGAGGCTTGGCAGCAGCGCTGGAGCGCGCCGCTCGCAGGAAGGGCTGCGGGAGCAGCGTCCCCGAGGCTCCGGCGTTCTGCCGGTGCTGCGGGCAGCTCTCCAAGAGCCTCTGCTCGATGCTGAGCATAAAGCAGCCCGGCTCGGGCGGCTCTGGCGCTGCTTCCACTGGGGACACACTCAGATGATGGGTTTCGTGCTCGGAGCGGGGCCTGGAACGGGGATGGAGTCCCAGTGAGTCCAGGTTGTCACAAGTTTCCTGACTCGGCCGTTGCTGCCAACGTTGCTGCTCAGGGCTGTGATTCATCACAACGGGGTGAGAGGAGGGACTTTGCAGACCCTTCTCCACAGCCGATGGGGGTGAATGGAGGCAGAGGCAGGATTAGGGAAGACGCATCCCTGCTTCCCAGGGCTGCAAACAGTCACCCTCTGGGCGCAGGCCGATCTTCGTCACCAAACAGCTGCCGCGTGGAGTGCGGGAGCGACTGAGCCCTCCTGGCACAACCTTCTCGTCCTGTTGCCGCAGGTGGGGAAACGGGAGCCCCCTGCAAGACCCCCATGTCCACAGGGAGGCCAAAAGGGCCGTCGGGGCCGTCCCCCTGCACTGACACTGCTGCTGCAGGGCCGTCCCCACGCCGGGACCCCTTGGAGCCGGGCTGGGAGCTGGCAGCTCCCTCCCTGCCTGCTGCTCTGCCGCAACCGGCGCGTCCCGGGGAGCGCTGCAAAGTGCCAGGCTGGGATTTTCCTAGTGCAGCCTTTCCTGGGAAAACTGGGAGCGAGCTCTGCTGCGGAGCGGCGCTGTGAAGCCGGTGGCACTAACAGATGGGAGAGCAGCAGGGCCAGGCCGTGCGGCCGGGGCGAGCGCTGAAGTCACTGCGAGTCCCTGGCGCTGCCTTCCCTGCCCCCCGCTCCCCAGCGGGAATGCGGGAGCCGGGAGCCAGCCCGGATCGGCCTCGGGCAGCTCCCAGGCAGGCGCTGTCTCCCCAAGGGACCTTCCCTGTCCCGCGCTGCTCCCTTCCCTCGTCCTCAGGGAGTTTTGTGGCTCCCGGGAGCTGCCTGGATCTTCAGCAGAGGTCACTGTGCAGCCGGGAGAGCCGGGATAGCGACGGCTCCCATGGATGAGCTGGCCATCCCGCATCCCGCCTGGAGGGGCTCCAAATCCCCCCGTTCTGCTCTGTGGGCACGGGCTGAGCGGAGCCCCGGGCACCCCGAGCTTGCCGTTACCACTTATTATTGTTTATTTGCATCTTTATTGGGACAACGCCGCAGAGGGGGTAATGCCAAGCTAAGCAGCAAATTGCAGGGCTGCAGCCTGGCTGGGCAGCGCGGGGCACAGCCTCGCAACCTCCAATATACGGCCCTAATGGGCAGGGAAAATGATTTTGCTAAACCTTCTGCTAAAGGGGCAATTTTCTGATCAGCTCTCATTTTGATGCATGCAGAGAGGAGAGAGCAGGAGAAGGAGAGAAATATATATTAAAAAAAAAAAAAGAGAAGAAAGGGAGGGAGAAGGAAAGAAACACTTATGCTTTAATGGAAGCTCATTTTTGTAAAGTACCCTAGTGGCCCCCGTGGGCCCAGAGAATTAAACGCTGTCATTCATAGCTTGAAAGCGGAGCCATCCAGTTTGCAGACACCTGTCATAATTAAACTAATGGCTCTGAAAATGTGCCTTGATATTAAATCTATCTTCCGCCGAGGAGCAGGGCTGATTAAAACCGCTGTTTGACAGTTAATGATGAACCTCTCGCCTGCTGCGCTCCCGAACCGGAGCAGACCGGCGCGGAGCCCCTTCCCGAGTCCCGCGCATGGAACAGGCTCCGTGCTTGCTTGGGATGTCACCAGTGCGACTGGCTGGTTCTTCTGAACAGGCATCTAAACACGCTGGTGCAACGGCCCCATGTGAACAGCTCCCTGCCCTTCTTCTCTCCTCCGCTTGCTGCTAACCTTCCCAAGGACAGAACCAGAGGAGCTGCAGAGCCCCGGCTGCCTCCTGCGCTGCAGCAGCTCCATGGGAGATGCCCACACAGACGGGATAATCCCGGAGCGCCGCAGAGCTCCTCAGCCCCAGCCCCAGCAATTAGCACGACACAAACTGCAGAGTCCAGATAAGCATCAGCAGTTCCGAGCGGCGTTTATTATTATTTGCTGGGCTTCTTGATCTTGAGATATTTTAATTCCCCAACTATACAATGGAGATAACAAAACTTCCTTGTCTGCTTTCTTTTAATTGCTGGGAGCTCCTCGGGGCACGGAGCATCTCCCTCCAAAGGCGCGCAGCCCGAGCCCTGTCTTTGGGGTGTCCATGTATCACCATTATGCAGATAACTAATCACCTTAATGAGCAAGGATGCTCAAAGGGATGGGAAGGAGGCCCTTTAATATATATATTTGTGAAAAAGGACCCACTTGTTGGAGCTGCTGGTGCCAGGAGCCTGCACTGACACCCAGCCAGGCTCCTATCTGACTGTCATTAGCTTTCTTACCCAGCTCTAATGCCATCCGCTGCCACAACAGTAATTACCAGGAGATTAGGCGGCATTAAGCACTCTTTAATTTGACACATTGCAATGATCTCCATTCAGCCTTTCTGCTCGAATAACTCTCCATAAATATTTTGTGAGGCTACCAAAATAAACAGAGGCTCCGCTGTTTGCACAGCTGAGAGCTCTGCCACCTTCAAGGATGCAGGTAGCAAAGCCAAGGGTGGCACCGGGGGCACAGGTGGGCCCTGCGTGGTCCCTTGGGGGTGTGAAGGTGTCGCGGAGTGGGGAAATCTCCTTGCAGAGCAAACATAAAAATAATAATGATAACATATGCCTCACCCCGATGGCAATTTAATAGGATACATTTTTTAAACAACAACCCAATAAAGAGAGATGGGTATTTATGTAAGAAGTGGCTGCATTAGGAGAAATAATAATTACACTGGAGTTGTGTTCTCTTTTTTTTTTTTGGTGTGCTATTAGCCTAGACATTATTCATTAAGTAATGCAATGGAAAACCACTGTTAATACAGCAATAAATCCCACGGGGCCCCATTGCTTCTGCGATAGGATCATTTGGTAATTACAGTGCATTAGAAGTTCCATATCCTTTCATTTTTCCCCCTCCGCTCCTTGCCCGGGCGCGTGGGGGCTGCGAGGCCTGGCTGGAAACACGCAGCTCCACGCGGCGCTCCGGAGCCGCGCGCAGGGAGGACGCACGGGCCCTCCTCCCGCTGAAGCAGGAGCCCAGCGCGATGCTTCGGGGCCCTCCTTGGTTCTCCAGTGGTGATTTGGGCCTTCAAGCTCCATGGGCAGCATCCACGGGACCGAGGACTCCGGAAAGGCCAGGCCGGGGTGACAGCGGACGCGAGGGAACCCTCGCAGGTATCAGCAAGGATCAAGTCCTGCTTTCTGCCAGGGACGTCTTGCCGAGGCCATGAACAGGGAGCCACGAGGACGCTGTCGTCCCCGCGGCACAGAGGCCGCTCGCGAAACGGTCTCCATTCACAGCGTGCACAGCGGCGCCGCGGCGTCGATGGACACATCGATGCGGTAGCGGCGGCTATCGATCGGCACGGGCGTTTGGGGGTCGCTGCTCGATGGGAGCCCTCGTCAAGAGATGTAGGAAATGAGCGCTTTCAAATACGGCCTGCAGAGTGGGACTCCCCGAGGAGGAATAATACAACTCAATTTTCCCTCTCCTGTTGCTTTGTCAATTTGCCCGAGCCGGGAGAAGGTGGCGGCAGCAGGAGCACGGAGCCGGCGGCGAGAGGGAGCGACAGATCCTTGTGTTTGACTGGAAACCTCGCGGAGGCTGAAAACCCCCAGCCCGAGGGGGCGGGAGCACCGGCCCGGCTGCCTCCCCGTCGGAGCACGGAGGGTCCCGCGTCCCGCTGGAACGAGGTTTCCAGCTTTGCCATCCGGAGACAGTGGCAGGCTCTGCCCTGGCACCGCTTCCGACGCCGGTTGGCCTGAGTTTTTCCCTCAGTGCCATTGGATTGCAGGCAAAAAGTCCTTCTCTGTGTGCCTCGCCACTACGCATTATTCCGTATATCATTGTTTTTCCCTCCCTGGTACCTATAGATAGTTTCTTGGCTCCACATGCATCTCCTCCTTGCTTTGTTGCGATACTTTTTGGGGATTTTTTCCCTGTTCCCAGTTGCTTAGGGCCACTGCTTGAAATTAAACTGTCTCTCTCTGTGATGCAAATCAGATAAGAGAAACCAAATGAGCCCCATGTGGTCATCTGCAGCAGCCTATTCGGCTAAAACTCCTTCTGCTTCATTCTGATCTTAGACAGATGTAAATCAAGAGGAACTTGCTTTAAACCAGGGTCATCAGGGAGAAGCTCAGCAGAAATAACCAAAATGCCATTCCCTGTGTGTTCCTCGCTCTTCAAGGTAAGATAAACATTTGAGCCCAAGTGTGGTTTGGTCTCTTGGCTGCTCCTGGAAGAGTCACCTTGCATTGCAGGCAATGACTCCCAGGACGGGGCGGACAGGAGCTCGTCCTTGCTCCCAAAGACGGGACCCGACGTGGCCTGGGAGCGGCAAAGAACAAACCTGCAGGGAAACGCAGGGCATTTCGTGCACGCCGAGGACCCCATCCTGCCCCCACGGGTCTTCAGCAGAGAGCCCATGGGGACACTTGGGTGTGTGGACATTTGGGAGGCACGGAGACGCAGTCGTGGCGCTGCTGCTGCAGCAGAAGAGGCACCGGCGCAAGAGAGAAGGGAAAAAAATTGCAAGTAAATAAAAAGAAGCCCATTTGCAAATATTGTACGAAATGCATGTTCTCATACATGCTGCTATTAAGTCCGTTCGTATCATATCAGCAAACATCATGTCATCTTGGAGAGGTTCCTGCTTATTTCTTTTTCCTTGTGAAATGTTTTTCAATGCCTGAGCGAATCAGAATGAATGTAAATGAGCTTTATTAAGTCAGCCCCACACGGTGCCGTATTGTCAGCGTTTGTAGGCTGTGACAGGTTAGTTATTGCAGTTTGAAGGGAATGTCACCAGCACAGCAGTCTTCAGAAGTAACTTTTTAAAAGAATAATAATAATAATAACAACAACAACGGGAACAACAACATTTCAGGACTGTGCGATTTTTGAGGAGCTGCTTTGCAGAAAGGTGCGAGAGGAAGGGAAGTGTCTGGGGGCATTTCCAAGCTCCAAAGGCAGCGTGTGCCGGGCACACGAGGGCCGGGCTGGGGCCAGACTTGGCTCCGAAGGCATTTTCCCTTCTCCCAGGCTGCGCACGGTGCCGGTTGCCATCGGGAAGGTATCCCAGAACCACGGCCCCTCCGGCCGTGCCACGCGCCGTGCTGGGCCTCGCCGCGCCAGCCCCAGTGTTTCGAGTAAATCACTCAGGCCTTGGCTATGTGGCAGAAAACAAGTGGTAGCAGCAATGTTAATCTAGATATTCATTTAGATTTAAAATAATAGAGACACCCGTCCAAAGCTCTCGGTGCCCTAGCTGTGGTAATTGTACCATAAATTCCATTCGGTTCCAAACTTGGCGTCGTTCATATGCCCTGTTCGCAGGAATTGCAGCCAGCCCGCGGCCGCTCCGCTGTGCTTTAGGGAGCGATTCTCCATCTTCACCGCAGACCTGCTCCAGTCTCTGCCGCGCGTCTGAGAAACCATCAGATCCAGGTTTGCAACAACTGGCCTAAAACCGAGCGGGTGAAACAGGCCTGGCTCTTGCTGTGCTTGGGTTAGGTGAGCGGCAGATCGGGAGCGTCCTGCGGGTGCCACCTACGCCGACAGAATCGTTTGTTCCCTCGAGCTACCGATCTACTCAAGGTGCCTCCAGGCTGTCTGTGGAGGAAGGCGCTGCAGTTTTGACAGAAACCTGTTTGGGTTTCGCATGTTTGTTCCTCCTGTAAATCATTTCCAAACCACTAAGCCATTCTACAAGGACGAAGGAAAACATCCATTTGGTCATGGTGAAAAACGCTTCCAAGGCGGAGCCTCATGGGCAGCGAATGCATCCGTCCCCATGCAGGTTCCACCAGGTCTCCTCTCCACTGCCGAGATCTCCCATGCGTCCCAACCGCAGGTGCAAGGAAGGAGGTTGGAACATCCGGAAACATCTCGGGCGCTCCGGGCTGTGAGTATCCAGCTCTCGGGCTGTCCGTCCTCGCCGGGTTTCGCTGCTTCACACGTCTCTGCCTCCAGCATCAACCTGCACTACCCAAACGGCCATATCTGGGGTTTGCAATGTCTTGTCTGCGATCTAAAGCTCACGGGGTTGTAGAAACTGGTTAGAACTTGGGTTAACTCACTCTTGAACACGCCCCGTGTTCCGTGTGGAGTTGAGCGGTTGGTGAGCACCAGCAGCTCTAACTTTGCACCTCTGCCTTTGCGCTCGGTGGGCTGATAGAGCAAATTAAATTAGCTACTAATTGGTTAATTGGAGAGGGGCTCTGTGAAGAAGCAAAGTAAGGAGGAATGAGGGACACGCACAGGCGTGAGCAGTGATCACACTGAGGGCTCACCCTGAGGGCTGTCAGTTGGGAATGTCATAGCCAGGAAAGCAAACAGGGAGGAGAATGGGAATTGCCCACGGTGGCATCTCGGCCCCGTGTCCTGGCGGGTAGCGATGTGCCGCGTGTGTCCGTGCGGAGCCCTCGTGGCCCCGGCCCAGGGCTCTGCTCCGGCTGGAAGTGCCGGCAGCATCCCCGGCCGGAGCCCCCAGATGGAGCTCTAGTCAGCAGGCTCCTGCCTCCGAGCACGGAATTCCTGCTCGTGGTCCTTGTCCAGAAAAATAGGGAAAAAAAACACTTTCCGATGTAAATACGGGGCTTCTACCCTCAAAGAACTGCAGCCGTGTCCGTTTTGGAGCAGATCCCCCCGGTGTCCAGGGGCAAAGGTGCCTTTGCAGCTCCCATCCTTGCTCTTTTTCCTTTGGATCCCAGGCAGCTGCCGCCTTCCCTCGCGTGACTTCTGGCCTGTAACGGCCCAGAACGCAGCGCGAATGATGTAACTCCATGCGCTGCCAAAACGTATGGGGAGAGACACGGCCTCCGAGGGCAGACTGGGCTGGCGGGAGCATCCCGGCTCTGCGGAGCCGCAGACGGCAGCGTGCGGAGCCGGCCCCGCTCCGGCCAGCGCTTCGCAGGCAGATGCCAATAGGGCTGGAGAGCGTCAAACCCACGCAGGGCTGCTTGGGATCCAGCTCAGACTGCTAAAAGCATCTCCAGTAAGAGGATTTCTTGGGGTTTTTTTCACTCCGCTTTTAAATGAGCAGAAGGATTCTAGATAAACTCGATAAGGGCTGGAATCCAAACAGGATCCTGGAGCCAAAAGTGGAGTGACAGAAATTGTGGGCAGTGAAAGTGGCGCCAGGTTCCAGCAGACAGAAGTGACGGTGCTGAAGCCGGGGAGGCTCGAGGTGCTCGGGCGCGTGGGACCACCGAGGACCTTCCTGTCCCAGGCCCTCCTGGCGCTCCCTGTGTTTCACCCGGTGGTTTTGAAGAATGTGGGGAGCTGAAAACTTCAAAAAATCACTCTGGAAGCTCCTTGTCCAGGGCCTGGGCTAGACGGGGCCATGTGAGCAGCTGCAGAGGCCGTTTGCAACGTGTCACCCCCAGAGAAGCTCTTCTCTTTAAGCAGTGCTCCAGGCCTCACCAGAGAGTTTCACACACTAATTTATAGCAATCATACCCCGAGACGTGAGATAAAGCTGCCGGCGGAAGCGCAAATAACGTCGGGATCCGCCAAGCCGCGGCAGAGCCCACGGGGCGCTGCCGGGGCCGGGGCGAGCGGAGCCCGGCCCCGGTTTTCCAATCCCTCCAGCCTCTTAATTCCTTCCCTCAAGCACAAAATCATTCTTCCCTGCTCTCACTTGTGGTCAGAGCCCGGCGCGGGCCCATCACTCACGGCGGGGGTTTTGGTCAGCAGGGGTTGGTTTGGTC
>NW_010586733.1:488649-499063 GCF_000705375.1 Tinamus guttatus
GGTCTCTCCCCGCCCTCGTAGCCACCGGGGCTTCCCTAAGGGTCATTAATGCCCGGGGTGCTGCGGCGCGGAGCAGGGCAGCCCGTTCCCGGGAAGGGACGTGTGCTCGTGCGAGCGGGTCATGGTGGGAGCGCTCGCGAGTGCCCCCTTCCTCCTCCCGCGCCGCGCTCGCAGGAACTGTCCAAACGCAGCAAACTGCAGCAAGGGCCGCGCAGGGAAGCGGCTCCAAGACAAACTCCAGATCCCGCCTGCGAGAACCCCGCGGCCTGCAGGAAAAGCCCTCAAGGAAAACTGTAAATATCGGAGCTGCTGGCAGCGCGCGGCTCCTCGCGCTGCAGCGGGGCCCTGTCGTGGCTTTGGGGGCCTGGCCTGCATCTCCTCCCGTCTCAACCACCAGGGAAGCGGGATCCGTTGGATCTATACACGCAGGAAAAACGGAGGGGAAAAAAAAAGAGAAAAAGCAACAGCTCAAAACCCCAGATGACGAAAAGTGCGAAAGAGAATAAGGAAGGAGCAAAAACCCAGGACTGCTGTGAACTATCCTGCGGGTTTTCTTCCGAGGCCTCGTGTTGTTCAGGGTCCTGGATGTCCTTTTGGGGAGAAAAGTTTTGGCTTTCTGGCCGGTGGTGATGGCTGCGTGGGGAGTCCTGGGTCTGGAAACCCTCCCTGGCATCGCGGCAGCTCGTTGATTCCCTTGCAATTCAGAGGCTGGTTGATTTTTATCAGAAAATAGATCTTGGTCAGAAAACGGTGTTTTTGCTAGGAATCAAGCTGGTTTAGGTGCAAACACGGGGCTTTTCAGTGGTGAAGCAAAATGTTTGGTGTTTCACTCCCTTGGGCTTCTGAAAGCAGAGGGGGAAAAAGGTTTTAAATCGCTCCTCCAAAACTCAACAAATGTCCAAGGAACATTTTCCAGACCATGAGGAAGTGCATGCGGGGAAGCCTGCGCTGCCTTGCGCATTCCCTGTGCTGCCCACGCATGGTAGGGAAGAGCCAAGGAGTCACCGGCAGAGCCCCGGGACCGGGGAACGGGCGCCCCGTGTCCTCGGCATCGCCGCAGTTTCCCGGGATGTCGCAGGGAAGCGTTACGGATCACCCACCGCGCGCGGCGCTGACCCGGGAGCTGCTGGAATCACGGATCTCATCACTGCGACGTGACCGCGTTTCCCTCCCTCCTCCGCTGCTGTTTTCCAGGCTGCAGACGTGGTTGCCGAAGGGGCAGAGCCTCCGCCAGCAGGATCCGTGCGGCTTCCTTCCCCGCATCCCGCACGGTGCCAGCCCCGCGCGTGCACCAGGAGAAGCTCCTGGATCGTGCGCGGAAGCAGCGCCCGTTTCCCAAGGTGCAGAGTCACCTTGGCGGCTGTGCGTGACGTGGAGCAGGAGGGAGTTGTCCTCTTAATGGCACTTACTAACCAGCTGCCCCCAAACTGCTTGGGAAGGATGAGGGTTTCCAAGGAGAAAAGGAGCGGGGCTGCTCTCGGGGCCTCGGTGCCCTTGGCCGCAGGGCCCTCGTGCCGAGACATTTTCTCGTTGTTATTTTCACCTTTCTGCTTGCTTGCTTATTCCGCTTCTTTGATTATATTTTTCCATTAGTGAGTGCTTCTAATCAACTTTATGAATCCTCTTTATTAACAGTAACCCTAAACGTTTTTAATTGCGGCATCATTAGCTCAGCCGTGTGGTGATGCTGCAATTAAGCGCAGCGTTAAACGGAGCGGCGCGGGCGGCGCAATGCAAATGTTTGCTGATCAGGAGCAGCGAGGAAGGACGAACGCCCCAAGGATCTCAGGCTGGAAAAGGGAGGCTGCTCCAGGGAAAAACGCCACCAAGGGGGTTCTGCCAGGTAGAGGGTCCCAGCTGAGCCCGTTTTGGGTGTTGCTGGACACGGGGAACGTGGGAGCACCCGCACGGCGAGCCCAGCTCAGCAGAGGGAAGGGAAGCAGGGGGAATATGGGCCTGAGCTTTGCGCTCCTCAGAAAGGGAATTTCCAGCTGCTTCCCTGCAGATGCAGGTGGCCCCTGGGTGCCTGCACAAATGCAGATGAAGGGGTGGTAGGTGCTGGGCAGAGCTGGGTTTGCACCATGCACAGTGCAATGGGAGCAGAAAACAGTGGATTTAAGGTGGGCCCGGCCTCGTCCCCACGCGTCCCTGCCGCACGGCGCTCGTGTCGTCGTCGGCCTTTGCAGCTTATTAACCAGACATCAAACCCAGGTCCATGGGATTAAGGGCAGGAATTGCACACTTTAAACAGTGCAAATTTAAAGGCAAGATGAAAGCAAATGTTCCTGAATAGCTGATGGGCTGAGAAACAGGATTGCCTATGGGGTGCTCTGCCATAAACCAATAAATCACTGAGATCAATAGAGCTTTGCAGATAACTCGGATACAGCTGAAAGGGGGGTTAAATGAATCAGCTCCGAAGGCTTCGGCCGGCCCTTGTCACAAGCACGCCAGGCTAAAGGAATGCCAACGGCAGCTTTATGGATGGACACGTCCTTTCATCAGAGAGACCCAAAGTGCTCCCCATATCCCCAGGGAGGCACTCGGGGATGCGACGGCCTCGGAGAGCCCGGCCGGGGCTCCGGGATACGAGGAGCTGGCCAGCTCCTCCGAGCGATGGAAAAACAGCGGCTGCATCCGCTTCCCCTTGTGCAATAACCTCTCATTATTTTTTAATGTTGTTGTAACTTTATGGCTTAATCAGTATTTGCAATTTGTTAGTAGTCCAGGCCGCAATAAAATTGTTTTCCAGGTACTGAAACATCCTATCAAGGTTTGTAAAGCAGTGGTTCTTAGTTTATCACGCTCATAAAAAGCACTGGCAACTTGACAGATATAATAACTTTTTTTATCAAGTGTCTAATTTGAGAGGAAATTAAGCCATACATTACGTGCCGATCCCAGCCGGGCTTGGAAAAAGACCCAGCCGCCCCGGCAAGTTCCCCTTCCCGTCGCAGCCTCTTCTCGGCAGAGAGCAGCGTTCCCGCATTCCCTCCGCAGGATCCTCATGGATTGCGCGTGTTTTTACAGGGCACTGCACACTTAATAAAACGTTATTTATGTGGCCTGCATTGATGTCACGGCAGTGAAACAATTCCTCCCCTTTACTGCAGCAGAGAGCCGTGATTTACGGGGGAGCCTGGAAGAGCTTCCTGGAAATGCGGTGCGGATGCTGCAGGCCATGAACGGGCAGCGCTTCCGAACCAGGTGGGGGATTCTGGGCCCTTCCCTTGCTCGTAGCTGGGGCTGCGAGAGGCCCCGGAGGGTCTGGCCCTTTTGGGGCTTTGCAAAACGGCATTTTAAGTCCTCAGCATTTTGGTCAAGCCTGACAGAGTATCCCTGCTTGGAACAGCGTTGCAATAAATGCGTTTGCCAAGACGCCCTGCGCTGTGTTCCCGGCTGCTCTTATGGCCCCTGCTCCAAAACGTGCCCAAAGGAGGGGACCTGCAAACGCAGAGGCCGCCGTGAATCCGCGCTGGTTCCTGGACTAAAACCCAGGGCCCAACTACCAGCCACATACTCGGTTTGTTTAAATTTTCATGCGAGCGAATGTCTCTGACACAGGAGACAGGTTTATGGAGAGGGGGAAAAAAAAATGTTGACAAATGGCCCAGTAATCAACTGGAACATGCAATAAATCATTGGAATGCCAATAACACTTGCAGGACGAGCTGCGAAAGGTCATTACGATGCCACCATGTATCACGCAGCGCCAAACAAAGCAAACAGAACATGTTGGGGATAGGATTATGGGAGAAGCATCTGTCAGTTCCAATTAAGAATTAACTGTGGATCCTATATAAAAAGATGGGCCGTTTATTCCTATCTCTCTCCTTTTCCTACTTAGCACTCCATTTTTCCCTCTCCAAAATGAAACTCAATTATTTAAAAAAAAAAAAGCGAAACTCTTGTTGTTTAATCTCTTCCGTGGCAGCAAGAATAACCTGATGTGACAAAAAGAGTGAAGGCAGAAGAGGAAGGAGCAGGAGGCTCCTGCTCCTGCAGCACGTGGGAGAGCAGCCCAGGGCCTCCCCACATTCCCCCGAATCCCCCAAGTCCTTCGGCATCTTGGAATCATTCATCAGTGATGGAATTGCGGGAGCTGGGAAACATCTACGCAGAAGCACATCAGCCCTGCCGTCATGTGGGAACAGTGGGGTCCGAAGCTGCAAGGATTTTGGCTACACAAGGTGAGAAAGAAAAGGCAACAGTAAAATAAAGTAGATTTAGTAGATTCAGTGCAAGAGAAAGGGCTGCACAGATGCCAGCGACGAGGGGTCTCGGGGCCCGTTTCACCCCACGGCTGCTCCGCACTCCTCGCACAGGCGGTGCAAGCAGCATGCTCTTCTTTATTATTGTTTTTATTTCTCCTCTATATTTCTAGCCTTCCTTTCTGCTTAAGTTTGCATTTCCTCTTCTTCCTTTCCTTTTTTTCTTCTCCTTTCTGCTGACTGAAACAAGACTGCGTCCTACTTCAACATCCCAGGATTTGTTGCAACTTGAAGGTGCAGGTTTATAGCCACAGTTGTCCCGTTTATGGTACAGTTCTTCTTATGGGTTCTAATAAACTTTGTAGCTCCAGGGTGCTCTTAAATCCTGATATGAAAGATCGAGAAGAATCATCATTTAGTCCAACTAAATATAGGATGCTTCACCCTTGAAGGCTGAGGATAATGTTTCTTTCGCAGGTGTGGAAAGACCTATAATTCCTGTGCACAGCAAGTGCAGCTGCAGGAAAAAAATAATCAATCCTCCCCATGGAAATAAGCGGGATGGGGAGGAATGATGCCGCCCAGGATGGGTGCAGGACAAGAGCGACCTTCATCTCTGGAAAACAAGAGTAAAACTCAACAGAATTTGCAGGAAACCGAAGAGAGTTTTACCAGTTTCCTTGGGGCCTTGGCAGCGTTCCAAGCGCTGCTTCCCCAATTTGCTTCCAAGAAGCTTCCCTAAGATCCAAGAGTTTGGTTTTCCATGTGGGCACCTAAATTGGGATCAGCTCAGCAGCCCGGGATTCCAATCGTCAGGGTGGAAACGCCGCATGTGGGACGGTGCGAGGATGAACGTGAGCAGAGCAGAGGCCTCGCGGACACCGGAGCGAGGCAGCGGCAGCCGGAGACCGCGCATGTCCGCAAACATGGGAGCAGATCCTCCGACGGAGGCGGGATCCCTATCCCGGGTGCCAAGGAAGCCCGCAGCTCCCGGGCGCCTTCCCGGCCGCGCACCCTCGGAGGTGCCCGTGTCCCTCAGCGCTTGGATGCGTCTCCGCGCCGAGACGCGGCGCTTCCCCACCAAGTGCGTGGGTTTTGCGGGGGTTTCTGGTCCACGTGGCAGGCACGCGAGGACCATCCAGCTGCAGCTCACGCTGCTGTTACCTCCTCTGCTCGAGGGACAGGACACATGGCCGCAGTTCAGCCAGGAGACGCGCGGGGGTCCCCAAATGCCGCGCAGCGTCGCCCGCACGGCTCCTTTGGGGACTGTTCCCTGCAGCGCCTTGCAGCGCGCTCGGGAGCGGGGACGGCGAAGCCGAGCCGCCCGCTCCTGCTTTATGTTTCCAGCGAAGCAAGTGTGACTGTCAGGTTTACAAAAGATTGTTTATGTTCAGCGGCGTGAAATGGGGAGCGAGCGCGCGGAGGAGCGCGGCGGAGAGGCGGCCCTGGCCGGGCTGACAGCGCCGCATTCATCCTGCACGCTACGGCAGACAAAGCGCGCCTGCCGCCTGACAGGGGCCATAAATCACCGCTGGGAGATGCTGTACCTACAGCTTATACCATTCCACATGACAAACACACAATAATCCACCCAGCGCAGCACTTTTTCTCGCCCTCGCGGCTGCGCGCGGGGGGGGGCTCCGCGTCGTGGCCGCTTGTTCCCCACGGAGCACCCGGAACCTGCGAGTGAATAAGAGGAGCCCCGAGCGCTCGGGTTTGTCTTAATGCGGGGAAGTTTGCGGCGAGGGCCGGGATGGAGGAGGCCTTGGAGGCCGATGCCGGTACCCGGAGCGCCCGGAATGCCCGCTGCTCCCTGCGCCTAAACTTGCGTTGAACCGCGGGGCGCATTTACATGCAAAGGCGGGTAATCTGTCCCCCGTATCTAATTATCTGCCAACCCGCGGCAGTTTGTTTTCCAAATCGGCCTCTCGGCTGCGACTTTACGAGGTCGTAAAGCAAACGGTGCCACTCGCGGGGCCGCCGTGCCCGGAGAGGCTGGATCAACAAATTACCAGCTCTAACGGTGGCTCCGTGCCCATGGTTCACCCGGTGCCGTCCCACGGGACCGGGCCGGGATGCATGGAGCGCCCTCCTCACCTCCCGTGCGCCGTCCTTGCTGCACAATTCCAGAATTGCTCTGCTCCGGAGCCGGATGCTGGAGAGGAATCAGAAAAAAAAGAAAAGGAGAGCCAGGGAGAGGGGAGGGGAGCGGGTCAACAGCTGAGTGCAAGGCAAGTCGCTAGACAGGGAGTAATTAAGATACTTGGGTAAATATGATTAATAAGCTCAAACTGGCAGGGTGTGCAGTAAACAAGGGCTAACCAGATGGTACCCTTTCCTTCTGACAGGGCTGCGAGCTTTATGGAACGGGAACGCGCGCCGGGGAGCGGGAGCAGCCCCGGCCTCCTTCCCTGCGCCCGCGGCAGCCTCCCGGTCCCTGGAAGGGCCGCTCGGAAACTTCCCAAGAAATCCCTTCCCGGCCTGGAGGTGCCATTTCACCAAAGGTGAAACATCTGCGGAAACGCACTGATTTTGATGAAATTGCATTTGGAAAGAAAAATCAAAGGAGAAAATCATTCCGATAAGGCCAAAGCATTTCAGTTTGACCTTTTAGGAATTAAATGGCTTAGATTTTTTTCCATTTCAAAACGCATTTTGTTTCATCGTCCCACACACACACATATAGAAATACAGGTATGTGAGAGCTATTGAAACCAGAGGAAACCTTGTGGTTATCCCAGGCCATGGTGATGTTTTTCCTTCAGTGCAACATCAAGAAACGAAGACCAAATCTTCTTCGAAATGGGTAAGGGAAAGGGAGCAGCGGGAGCTCTGGGTGACCATGAGGACCATGGGCTGCATCCGTGCGGTCCCAAAAGTGGAGCGAGGCTTCGCCAGGAAGCGCGGAGGTACCGAGGGGCTGTGGGAGCAGCCGGCGCCTTGGAGGAGGTGGGGAAGATGCTGAAGATAAAGAAGAAATTTCAACCCATTGGCAGGGCACATATTTTTCCAATATAAAAGCAAATGGGGGAACCCTTAAATAAATTGACTCTATAAAAACGTCCTTCTGCATTACTGCCTCACCTTTTCAGGGGGAAAACACCAAGGTTTATTTTCATGGCTCTTGAATGAAAATATCATTGCCGCTTCGCAATTTCCCGGAGCCGACGAGCAGTCCCTGTCTGTTGGAAGCAGCCAGGCCCCCCTCGGCCCCGCCGGCCGCCCGGCTGCGGGAGCAGCTGCCGCGTAATTACAAGTCCTCGTCACAAGTGCGGAGAAACAAGTTGTGGCATTTAGGAAAGGTCTGCAAAAATAGGTGTCAGACCTTAACTAATAGTGATTGTCCTTCCATTCTGCTGTAATTTACATTTAATTCACACATTTCATTTCCATTTAAAATATGATTACAGTGTTTTGAAGCACATCTCACCTGTCCCCTCCTATTACGGCGGGCGGGAAATAACGGGAAGCAGCAGGAGCGCGGCCGGCTGCGCGGATCCCGATCCACACCGGATCCACGGCCTCGGGATGTGGCTGGTGAGCGCGGAGCACGCGGTGACTGCTAGAAATAGCCGGAGGAGCCGTCTGGGAAGGTTCCTGCTCCTCCTTTGGGCATTTTCCCTTTTTTTGGTGAAAACTCCTGCCTGGAAAAAAAATCCAGGCGCCCCCAGGCCACATCCTGCAGCCGCCCCCGGCATGCAAGAGGGCCCGGATGCTCTGATTAATATCTGCCGCATGGAGGGGAAAACAACAGCCCCGTAAACAGTATTATTAACCCATGGGCTGGCAATAAATCAGTGTGAGAAGGTGACCTCAGCAGTGCTGGAGTAATCCTGGGTGTCAGGGTAAATTTATGAGGCCAATTTTATTGGCCTGCATGACCCAGGCTCCTTGGAGATGTCTCGGTAACAAATCCAATCCATATCATTTATTAGCTTTGTACAGTGTCAGCTCTAAGCAGGGTAGCGATCCCATTAAAGCGCGCTGCTCCCGCTGCACGAGACGGGCACAAACGAGCGCTCCGGTGCTCGGAAACCCGCTCCGGCTTTGCATGCGAATCCCTAAAACCCGCCAGGACGACGGACACGCGGCCGGGAACAGGAACTCGCTGCAAGTGCCCGAAACTCCTCCTCCGGGCGGGAATTCGCTGGCCGGAGCGCGGACCGGGCGCTGCGGAACGCGGCCCTCGGCGGGGGCAGCAGCCCGGGCCTGTTGGACTGTCCCTGTCAGCGTAAGGTTTACGGATGGTTAATTTATTCTTTACAGCACAGTCATTGATGGCTGTTAAATCACAAATGAGAGCCAATAAAGGGTGAATTGCAGCTGAAATTACACTGTTTATATGACAGCAGAGTGCTGGCTAAAAGATTCATATGCCGCTGATGAAGTACGTTATAAATTTTAATTACCATAGTTTGTACAAATGACATGTTTGAAATGCTATTGAGTAATGTGACCCTGATAATGAAACTATAAAATAAATCATTAACTTTCTGAATGAGCTTTTTTATTTCCATGCTACATGAAGTAAACTTTCCAATTTATTCCAGTACAGCCGCATTTGGGGAAAAAAAAAAAGAAAAGGGAAGAAGGAAGTGTTGGAAGTCGCGCTCTCCACGGGAGGGACGTGGACAGTCGAACGGAGCGAGGGACGGCTGGGATCCTGCTGGAAAGGACTTTGGAAAACTGCCTGGATCCAGCTGAAGTCCCTGCAGTTGCAGGCGCCTGAAGTTCCTCCTCCAGCCACAAGCAGCCAAGTGAGGCCTTGGGAAGCAGCAATGAAGATCCATGAAAATGGCAAGTACGGAAGGGAGAGGATCTCCGCTAACGGCCGGACCTGCTGACACCAGCTCCTCGCGCCGGGGCTTTGCAGCCCCATGGGCTGGAGGCCTCGGCCTCCGGATCTGCACCCCAGGCCTCTCCCTGGGGATCCTCTTGGGGCTTTTTCTCCCCAAAAGTGTTCGGAATTAGCAGGGTTTTACCGCTTGCTTTTGTCTTACCAGCCACACTGAAAATATTTCCAAGCAGGCTGCTCATGCCGCACTACTTACCATTAAAAGAAAGGACCACATTATTGCAGTTATAAACCATTGATTAAGGTTTATAATAGCAATAATCCCCTCGAAATTCATTGTTACTGCAGTTAATGACCAGTTTATTAGAGCGTTAACCATCCTTGGCAATGGGCTGAGTCGTTTAATGCTGGTAACGACCAATTTCTCAAGGGTTATTGCTTAAATAACAATCCTTTGTTAGATATATGTTCAACCAGCAGATACTGCTCCAGCTGGAACCTTCTCCAGTGAAATAATTGTTAATTATTTCCTCCAAGTTTTGCCACCGTGCTGCAAAGTTCCATCACGAGGCTTGGGAAGAGCCGGGGATGCGACGCTTGGGCAGGCCCAACCTCGGGATCCGGAGCCGCCGGATTCGGTAATGCTGGAATTGTGTCGTTTTAGGCAAAGTGACCGGTCTGGCGGCGCTCACGCCAAGCGGTGCCGGTCCCTGCACGCTGCATTGGCCTCCTGCTGCTCCCCTGTGCTTGGCATTTAGCAAAACCCGACACCAGGGGAAGACGCTCCGGGGAGCCGGGGTGTCCGTTCGATGGCTGCCAGTTCGTGATGCAACTTAGCAGAAATAAAAATGAATCCGCCACAGAGAAGCCCAGCTATTTGGAGCCGTTGCCAGGCCAGAAATGGAACCGACGCCACTGGAGGGACTGGGCCCTGCTTGGAGCCAGCAACGCAGCGAAGGGGAGGCCTTGGCTTCCCTGGGGTTTCATAGGAGACTTTATGGGGAGCGTCTGCCCCGTGGGCAGCAGCGAGCGGCCTGGAAAAGCGGCTGCGGGTGAGGAGGGACCCGCGCGGCCCTCAGCCCGCGGCGCCGGCGCTGCTGCCTCCACCGTAAACCCGGGTGACAAGCCTGAACTCTTCCCCATTGACGTGTTTACCAGGGAAGTCCGCGCTTGGCAGGAAAATTAATTGGATCCATCACTTAATGGGCACCTCAAGAGTAGAGCACCAGGCTGCTACTGCCCCAGCCCCGGTGCTCTGCTTCCCGCTTTCCCTCTCCTTCTCTCCCTTTTATTCCCACTAGGACAAAGCAGATGTGCGACGGCCCCGCGCACCCACTCGCACATCTGGATGTCGTCTCCTCATCAAGCGCCCGCTCCGCAGCAGCCACAGCTTCTCCTGCATGGACAG
>NW_010586733.1:502336-517262 GCF_000705375.1 Tinamus guttatus
TGTCCTGCTTTATTAGAGCATGTGACAGATGGTAAAAATAGTGTGAAGTTTCTTGGCCCTGTGCTAAATCCCCCTTCGGTAGTATATCTCTCTGCTGTCAGTTCTCCCCAGCGATGATAAATTAACCTCTCCTCTCCTATCCCAAGTGTGGCAGTAAAGCTCTCTTTGACACAGCACTATCACTTTATCTTCATCTGCGCCGGGCCGGGGCGGCGGAGGAAGCGAGGGGAGATGATGCAATCGCGACCACGAGTTTAGAGGAAAAAAAAGATTTATTGTGTTAAAAAAAAAAAAAAAGCCAGGAAAAGGCTGATTTATGGAAACTGCATCAGGACGGGTGTTTTCGCCTTGTTTGGAGCTTCCTCTTTTGGAGTGGGAGCGAGGAGAGGCTCTTGGGTTGGGGACGATCCAGTCGATGCCGATGTCTCCGTTCGCGCTGGCCTTCCCGGCGGTGCCCGGCGCTGGGATCTGGGACGACACGTGCGGGCACCGCTCGGATCGCGGGGGATTAGGGCTGTCCTGAGAGCCGTGCGGCTCGTCCCGTCCGAGCGGCCACCACGGGGAAAACCAGAATACCGAAACGGAGCGCAGGAGCCACGTGGGGCCAGAGCGAGTCCCCCCAGCGGGACATCGGAGCGGGAAGCGGCTCCCGTTGGAGTGACAACGGGAGCATCTGGCTGGCGGGAACGGGAGAGCCCCGCGCACGTCGTCCTCGTCCCCGTCCCAAAATAGCGCCCGCGCCGCCGCCCCGTTTCCCTGCGAGCCCGAGCAGCGCGTGGCGCTAAACCTGCGATTTATTTCCTCTGTATTTCATAAAACGTGAAATATTGCCGCTCGCCGGGTGCCCAGAGAGAACGGGGATGCTCCATTAAGTCCAACACTGCTCCTCCATAAGATGCAGTAATTATATGCGGCTTTTTTTTACTGCTAAGTTCCTACTTGCAGATGCTAACAAAAGAAATAAGCTTTTAATCCAAACATAATTAATATGAATTACCTCCACAGTACACCCTGGCTTTGCACCATTAAACTTAATTTTTGTTTTGCATGATAATTGTGTTATCATTACCATTTATAGGAGGACTCGGGGACCTTCACTTTGTTTTCAGCCAGGACCCAGGGAGCCGGGGATGGTTCTCCCGCCTCCCGCTGCCTCCGGAGCCGGGCGGATCTTGGACGGCCTCGGACTCGGCCTCGCCGCGGCCAGGCCCGTGGCAGGAGGGAGGGAGACAGAACCACGTCCCATAATTATTTATTGAAATTACAGCCCCTGTCGAGGCGGCCTGAATTACTGCAGACTCCATTAGCTGCCTCGCTGTGTGCCGGAGAGCGGGAATGAGAAAATGATGGATGGCGAAGACGGAGAGAAATTTTAAAAATAAAATAAAAAGGGAAGAAATGGGAGTCAGAAGGGGCACAGAGCCGTCCCGCCTGGAGCAGCTCCCGGCCCAGCGCCCGGGAAGGCCGGAGGCTCCCGGGGACCCATTGGGAAGCAGCGATGCCCATTCCGGGATGCAGGAAGGGCCAGCCATGGTGGTGAAAAGTTTCCTCTGCAGTTGCCTGTAATCAGCACTTTGAATGATTGCTTAAATATATTAATTACACTAATTAATTTCCCCAGGAAAGAGGCCTCGGCAGCTGGAGACAGCAGGTACCTGCAGGAGCGGCACTTTGCAGGCAGCGCCTTCGCCACAAACCCTTAATTAGAGCAGCTCCGCAGCGCCGGGTCCAGGGACGAACCTCGGAAAAAAGGAAGGAATCGGCGTTTTCCTGCCACGCTAAAGGTCTCCGGCGCCACCAAAGCTCCGCGTGCCCCTCACCCGGCCTCGTGGCTGCCCCTGCGCGTCGCGTGTGGCTGGAGCGAGCGCTGCAAACGCCCTCGTCCCCTTCCCAACCTGCCTCCTGATAATAATGAGCCCAGACACTTTTATTATCATTATTAATTAGCACTTTCAAGCAATGGAATTAAATCAATATGGTGGACTGAAACTAATTTTAACAAGCCATTGAGATCAATCATCAGGACTTTTATCTACATAAATGCCACTAAACTCAGCTCGTTAGTGTAACATTAGCTGGAGGGGGGGCAGAGCGAAGGGAGACTGGCGGGGTTTTAATTAGGAAGACATAAACCGTGCCACAATTTTTCTTCTTTGATTTGCTTTTAATCTCGTCCGTGAGTTCTCCCAGTGCCCTGGCTGATTATTACTCTCTTCACCTCCTCCTGGGAAGCAGCGGCAGCAGGAAGGAGAAAAGGGGGAGTGGGAGAGGGCAAAGCCAAGGAGAGGCTTTCGGCCGCGGCGCTCGCGCGGGAGCCTCCAGGATGCAGGATGCTGCGGGATGCTGGATGCTGTGGGGTGCTCTAGGATGTGGGATGCTGCAGGGCCCTGTAGGATGCGGGATGCAGGATGCTGTGGGATGCAGGATGCTGCAGGATGCTCTAGGACACGAGATACTGCAGGGTCCTGTAGGATGCAGGAAGCGGGATGCTGTGGGATGCAGGATGCTGTGAGATGCGGGAGGCTGTGGGATGCGGGAGGCTGTGGGATGCCAGATGCTGTGGGATGCTGTAGGACCCTGTAGGATGCTGCAGGATGCAGGATGCTGTGGGATGCAGGATGCTGTGGGATGCAGGATGCTGCAGGATGCTGCAGGATGCTGCAGCATGCAGGGTACCTGGGCCTACCTCCCCTCCATGGCGCCAGGCCTCGCCAGTGAATCCCTCTGGCCATTCCCTGGATGCGCCACAGACAGGGATTTCCCGGCAGCGCTCCCAGAGCCCCCCAGACGGGGTCCCGGGATGCAGGGAGAGGCCCGGGGAGGCACTGGCAGCACGAGGGGCCCTTCCCGTCCCGCGTCCATCCCGCGGCTGCGGTGCCAGCGCCGAGGAATAAAGAAGCGGCACCGCGAGCACCGCGGTGGCACCGGGCCCTAAATCAGGGAGCGGCGCCTGTCAGCCCGGTGCTCTGCAGAAAGCTCTTAGCAGTTAATTTCTGGCTAATTTATTATCCTCCAGCTTAGCCCTACAGCACCATTAGCAGCACACTGCCACAATTGAGTGAAATATTGTCTAATTTATTATCTTATTACTCCTCTGGAACAGGATCAATTAATTACCCATTAAAGTATTTCAGTTGCAGAGATTTATTAGGGGGCCCAGCGTTTTAACAGATGATTAGTTATATATGTTTGTTTGCCCGGGGAGCGCAGGCTCGCAAATGACTGGAGGGGAAGGGGAAAGACACTGAGTCGGGAGGGAGCTAATGGATCTTTTCTTGACTCGCGGAAAATGGAGCAGTCAATGACAAGAATTATCGACTCATTCGCTTGCGGTTTGGAGATAACCATATGTACAGGGCGAGGGAGAGGGGGCGGTGGGGAAGGGGAGCGAAAAAAGCCTCACTCAACTGCTTTTTCCATTCAATAAATTTGCTTCGGAATATATTGGATTGGGGTTTGATGGCTATTTCGTGTTTTGCAGAGTGCTGACACTGGTATGATTCAGTAATTATTGTTTCTTTTAAGTTATTGCTGTAATTTTGCTTTCTAAGATCCCAATCAATTCCCGCCTCTCAAGGGCACGCTTGAAAAGCGATATTTGAAAACAGCCCTCTGATAGATGGTGCCGTTAGACGGTGGCTGAGACAAATAGCCTAATCTGGCACAAATTAGCTCGGCTTCCACAGATAGTTTTATACAGCGATGTAAATTATATTGTCAGGGCCAGTCACTTCCCCACGCGCCGCGGAGCTAACGAGAAGCGCGGGAGCTGCTCACTGCATCCCTGGCACGAGTTTGCCCGTTCTCAGCCTGCTTCCCACTGGGAACGGGCCATGTGGCCCCGGGAAGGGTTGGCCACCGGCCCGCGGAGCTGGGAGCCAACTGGGGAGGTCCCTGCAGGTGGGACCGGAACGTCCCTGTCCCCAGCAGCCCCGCGACGGGAGCCAAGCCCAAAGGAGCATCCCTGCATGAGGTCCTTCCTTCCCGAATCCTTCTCGGATCGCACCTTCCATTGAGTATGTAGCAACTGGGTGGAAAAACAAAGCTACATGCAAAAAAGAAAGAAGGGCTGGAAAAAAAAAAAAAAATCCCTTTTATATCAACAGGTTGCCTTCAGCAACAGCATTCCTAAATAGGAGAGGTTAAATATATTGCTGCCATTACACTCTACAAGGAACACATTCCATAAAAACGAAGGTGCCGTAAATTATACAAATATGATGCTAACAAGCCAGGAAATGCACTGCTAATGAGGTCAGCTATCGAGCTCCCGCAGTGCTGCAAATCATGTGCCAATCCGGCGCAGGAGGTACCGGAGCAGCCCTGGGTCAGCATTTTCTGAGCGCATTTGTAACCTGCTGTTCAGCGAATAGTTATACAGGTAGATAAAAATCCTCCCCCTCTCCTTGTTTATGTGTCAAATAAGCGAGGCGGCAGACGCCGGCGCTTTGCATTAATGCACCTTGCTATTACGCCTATTGTGCGGCGGCGCGGCGCGGGGAATTAGTCACTTGGATGTGCAAATATTGGTTACGGCTTGGAAGCATGCACGCTTTTGTGTTCCTATCAGGCTTGCTCCTGGAGGAATTATACATGCTGGCACCGGGGCTTTTCTTTTCCTTGTGTGTAGTGTATTTGCTAAAGCTCTTAAAAAATAATCAAATAAACATGTTTGCAGTGGCTATGAGCTCATTCACCTCTCTCCCTGCTTAGCGGGACAATAAATGCGTTAAAATTGACTGTTCAGGACCCAAACTAAAGGAGCTGCCCCAAAACCTTCCATCCGCACGGATCCTCTGCATCGGAGCAGGATCCGATGGAGATCCGCCATGGATCCAGCTGCCCTGCTCCACTGGGACTTGCAGCAAGGGATGGTCCTGCCAAAGCATCTCCCATGTGCAGCCAACCTAGGGCAACCTGGAGATATAAAAGGGGCTCCTGGTCGGATGCTCTGTGGTCACCAAAGTGCCACTCGTCCCCAAGGCAAGTGGGAACCAAAGCCCTTCTCCTGCTGCTGGCTCTTCTCATGCAAATAACCGTTGCAATGCGAAATGCATTTCTATATTTAATAAGCTGGATATTTACGTTAACTAAATAGCAGCTAATTATGAAAACATACTTAAGAGCCTGAGCAATTAAGCAATAATATATTACATACTTATTAAGCCTCCAATACATGTCTTTAATAATCAAAATATTAATATGCAGCAACTCCTCTATTATACAGCAACTCTACTATTATACAGAGAGTGTCTTATTACTGCCAAATTAAATGCATAGTTAAGCGAATTTAGGACACTTAATTTAATGTGCTCCCAGGAGCTCCCAATGGCTCATTCTGCAAGCTGGGCCTGCACAGGGACCGGCATCCTGGTCGGGATCCCCCGCTCCAGGAGCAGCAGCATCCCAATATCCATGTGTCCAGGTGTTCCAGGTCAGGAAAGAACCTCATGGACGCAAAGCCAGAGATGCAAACTCTGCTTTTCCCCCTTGTTTTTTTAGAACTTTTTAATGATCACCTGCAACAATAGGGCTCCTTCTTCTCCATTTTACACGTTTGCCGTTGTGCAAAGTGGGTGTGAAATGCAAACAGGCGGATTGGGTACCAATTTACACCTCTTTGTGCATAAAAATAACTAAGGAGGGAAGCGCGGAGCCCATGGAAAAGCTTTCCTGGGATCAGGGGAGTGCCCAGGTGCAGCCACCAGCGCTGGGCATCCTGGTCCCCATCTCTGCCCCCGCAGCCTTCACGAGGGGGTTGAAAGAAATAATAAATTTAAAAAAATTAATAGGGAGCAGCTATAAAATCTGTCTATGAATAAAATGTTGCAGAAAGATGAATTCTCCCGATATAATGGTGATCCCTGATACGGAAATGTTCCGCAAATACATTTTCATAGCCCCACTCAGTATTATTTGTAGATCTTTTTGCAACCCCTGTCAACAAATTCCTGATAAAAAGGAGACACTTTGCTGTGTGCTAAAGCTATGAATTTAAGAAGTGTCAACCGGGCCTTATTTATGGGGCAATCTTTGGCTTTCTCATTTTACTGCGGCGCTTTGGTGCAGGTTTTCTGCCTCGCTCCCACCGCCCGGACATCAATCCTGGGCCGCGCCGCCTCCAGCTCCAGCAGGAAACTGGGAGCACTGGGATTCCAGGAGTCGGGAAGCAACTAACTCCCTGTTTGTGGATCCCATTTTAAGTGCTCATCATTTAAGCTCTTTGCTCGCTGCTGTCACACCACACGAATCCCCCCCCCAAAAGCTGCAGTTTTGGCACCAAAAATCCCCAAATCGTGGCCAGCACCACTTGTGCCATTGGAGTTGAAGGTCCTGCTGGCACTTCCCATTAACGGGAATGCAGCTCCCAGCTGGAATGAAATTCGCCCCGACAACAGGGTCGTTTTTACGAGTTTGTTTGAGCCCTTATTAAAAAAACTGCTCAATTCCTGGCAGCGACGGCCTGGCGCGCTCCAGCCCGGAGCCTCCCGCTCGCAGGCGCCGGCAGATCATAGGAGTCTCCAAAGCCGCTGGTTTGGGCTTTTTATTGGTAATTATTAGAAATTACTATTAGAAATCTGCTTATTAGGAATGCGCTTGGCGATCGCAGGGCTGCCACCTTTTCTGCAGCATTCCCGGCTGCGGAGCTGCCAAGCTGGGGTCTGGGAAGAATCCAGTTATGGAGAGGGATGTGGCTCCATAAGGCCATTTCCCCAAATAGAGAGAAAACCCAAAATAGCGAGAAAGCAGATCCCGGTTCCAGCGGGGGACGCGGATTCTGATATTCCCGTCACCTGGAGGCGCTCCCAAGGCAACGTGCTGACAGCCCGGAATTCCCCTCGTGTCCTGCACTGGGTTTTGAGGTGTAAATTGAGGAGTTTGGAGCTCGGGCTACCCTGTGCAATACGGAGACCGGCTCCAGCCCCACCATGGGCTATGGGGAGGCTCCCCTGGCTCCTGATTCCTCCTTGCCCATTTTTGCTCATTTTTGTCTCCTTGACCTTTGTGAGCAATGAGGAAAAAGAGCCCCAGAGACCGGGTCTCTGCAGGTCCCTTCACACCACAGAGTAGCCCCAAAAGCCACGGGCTCCGGCCTGCAGGTCACAGAACTATTATATGTTAAATGGGGCCATTTTCCCCGTCTAAAAGGAGATCTTTGATTAGTGACTGATGGAGGGACTTCAAAAGCCCCTGGGGTCCGGCGAGATAAGGGCTCCTGCCCGGGGCCTCTTTGATCCAGAACTAAAGCTGGAAAAGGGGCAGGTTTTCTAGGAATGTTAATGCCATGCCAGGGAATCCATGTGGCTCCGGGACATCCTCACGGCTCCAGGGCATCCACATGGCTCCGGGCAGTACTTGTACTGGGCTAGTAGGACCCTTCTAGATCTGAACAGTAAAACGTCCCCTCCTTGGTTTTAACCATAAGAACATGTTGCACCTGGAAGTAATTAGAAAGAATTTTTACTAATTCATAACTAATTGCACAATTACTCTTCTCTGGGAGATGCAGCTCTTGCAAGACTCTTCAGCCCATGCAGGAGGTTCCTTCAAATTCGGCCAGCACAAAAACCCTCGCCTGGATCCAACATGCTGTTTCCTTGGCAAACTAAACAATTCTTCTCCAAGATATTCCAAAGCACCTGGAGCTGACAGGGATGGTAATTCCCACTGTGGCCCAGCTTTTCCAGTATGGGAGAAGAAGTTTTCCCGAGCCCTGTGAAACTGCAGGGTCCCTTCCCGTCCCCCCGGCTCCCCGGCCGCAGAGCGGGAGCCCCTGACGCTGCGTCTGGGCTCCGCGCGCGCTTGCAAACGATGTTTACTATTTAATAAGACGTGATGAGTCTGTTCTGATACTTCAAAGGCAGCTGACAGTTTTGTTAGGGGTAATCAAGGAAGTTTTGGACAATTACGGTGAAGGCTGTGACAGCGAGGAGACGCACCAGCCTTGTAACTGTAACTAGCACCAAAGTCAAAGAGTCTTCCCTGGAAACAGCTTGAATATTCATTTTATCCGATAAGCGTCACTTTTTTATTTATTTATTTCCATTCCCTGCTTTTTTATGTCAGTTCTTTGCTGCCTTCATGCTCTTTGCTGGTGACACGCGGGGAACGTTCCCCACCTCCCCGGAGCTGCCGGAGGCCGGAGCGAGGCTGCACGGAGCTTCCCGCCCTAGGGATGCCCTAGGGCTTGGGATGGATCGGGAGAGTGAAAAGGATCCATAATCCAGCTTCTTCCCTGTGGGAAGAGCAGCGATACCCGGGCATCCCCATCTGAGCACCCCGTGCGGGGCCGCGTCCGCGTCGGGGAGCCTTGACGGAGCATCCGGCTCCGGGTGTCAGGGAGGACAAGTTTTTTAATCACGTTAAAATGATTTATTTAAACGTCAAGCCGTGTCACCTCGCTTCCTTTCATTTTTCAAACTGTTTGTGTTTTTTCTGGATGATAAATTTATCTTCAGACAGCCTCAATATGACTAATTAACTTTGAAATATAAGAACCAGATGTGTGAGCTGGAGAGCTCGCCGAGCTCCTGCCAGGCGCTCCCTCCTCCTCCTCCCTGTGCCGCCTTCCCTCCTTTTCCTTCTTTTTCCTTCCCTTCCCGGCCCATGGAGCGCGCTGCCTCTCCTGCGTGGGTCAGCTTTGGTTATCCTTCTATTCTCAGAAGTTTTCCCTTTTAAAAATTATAGGAAAAAAACAGCTTTCAGTCTTCAGTGGGTATTTCTGCATATGTCAGAGAAGAAAAGCAAACGCCAAGGTCGGAACCAAAGCAGAATGACCGAGGGATCGGAGCTGAGCTCTGCAAGCGCGTCCTGCACCGTGACACAGCTGGGATTTGCTCTTGGCTGCCCCGTTTTGGAGGAAACTCCTCTTTTCCAGGGACCTGGAGGAGGACAGATGCGTTCCCTGCTAAGGCTCCATCTTGGGGACACTTTCCTCCACCCCGGTCACGCTCAGCCCTACCACGTGAGATGATTAGATAGAGGCCAGTGGTACGGAGGGACCAAAATAACGCCTTTTAATGTTGCTTTCTAAGTGACTTTTTTCTTTAAATTTTCATCTGGGCAAACCTAAATTCATTGCCTGGAAAAAACTCCATTGCACCAAACTCTTCCATGAGTGTTTTCAGGGAAACCAGTGGCCTCTCCTTCCCCGCGGTCCCCGAGCCGCCCCTGCTCCGGCCGCGGTGACACCGAAGGGGACACGGGCCACGTTTTCATGGCAGTTTTCCAGGGTACCGCACAGGGCTCCGGGAGCCGCCGGGCTTTGCCTGGGGGGAGCAGCCTAATCCGACGCGCGGCGCTCGGATCGCGGGATGCAGGAGGCTGCGCCGCCTCCGGCTCCCTCCTCCCGCGCGCTCCAGAAAAGCCTTTCATGCTCCCTCCACAGACTGACGTTTTGACAAGTTGCCACGAGTGACATCTGATTTGTACAAATTTCAAGACTAATAAATCTACCTGTCAAAGCGGAAACTTTAAAAGGAGCGAAGCCCAGCGGGTATAGTTTAACAGAGCTCAAGTTGATGAAACTGTAGGATGGAGAAATTATATCTGTCACAATCCACCCACATTAGTTCTGTAGCGATGTTGGCAACTGAAACAAACGTCTTTCACAGCCGCCGAAAAAAAATAAAAAAAGAAATAAAAGGAGACTGTTAATACCGGGAGTAACGAGTAACAGTTCTATTTGTAAACTAGCGTGGTTATTTATTTAATTTTTTCTTGCTCGCACTGGGCGCTCGGCGCTGCCCAGGACTGCTGCAGTTCACCCGTCCTTTCTCCCATTTCCTTCTGCTTGTGCTGAGAAGGTTCTTCCAAAAATGCCCCAAAATTGGTGCAAGGGAGGAAGGTGCTGCCTCCTCCGGGTGATGTCCCCGTGTCCTGGGCCGTGGTGGCAGCAGGGACGCCCATGTCACCCTCTCCAGCTAAACCACCCGCTACCGCTGGGTGTTTGGAGGAGAGGGGAGCCCCATGCACCAGACAGATGTGCAGGCTCGTGCACAGCTGGATATCCCTCCCTTGGAGCTGAGGAAACGTGAGCTGGGGCCGTCACTGCCAGCCGGGGACATCGGGGCCGCCGCTTCAAATAAGCAGCCTGAGAGCTTAATGATTTCAAGGTAAAGCTCTTTTATTAAGACAACACAAGGAACTTTTTGCAACCGCAGCTGACATCACTGCAATAAATCACCATCATGTCTTGTGGGATTGGAAAAGCCAAAATACTGTCAGGACTGATTCTCTGGCTACTCCAGCCTCCAGCGCGAACCATGTGTTTTTAATCAACAAATCTTTGTTTTGCCTTTCGGAGACCCTCGCGCTCTTTAAATAGTTAGTGTTTACCAGGGGGATATTTTAAATTCAGCTCTCTGCTTCCTTGCCGAGGAGCTTAGGAAACGGGACACCGCGTTACTCTTGTCCGGGGTTTTTATGGATTTGCTTCTGCTCCATTTGTGGGGGCCGGGACTCCGGATCCCTCCATCCCCCTAGATGCTGTAGGAGGTGAAGGTGCAGGACAAGGAGCTGCGAGCTACACACGCTGCTTATCTGAATGTGACTTTTCTTTCAAAAACCTGAGATAATAATGCTAATGATAATAATAATAATAATAGTAAAAATATCTCTTCTCAACCTTGCTGCAAGATGCAGATCTTATCCTAAGCAAGAAAATAAATTGGAGCCCTGGAGAACACACTGAAAATTAATATTGATTATCAGCAGTAATGGTCTGACCAAGCAGAGTCTGCTGGCATCTAGGGAACAGATTCCTCCAGGCCAGGGAATAAGCACCAGCATATTTAGGATTTCTCCTTTCTCCTTAAGATCCTGTTGAACCTCTTTCAGAACAATGATCAGGTTGTTCCGATACACATCCCACGTTGCTCCCACATCGGAACAAGGATGTGGGAACCTGGGCGAGGGGCACTGGATCCCATGGTGCTGGGTCCTGCTTAGTGCAACGCCATGAAATATTGAAAGGGCTTTTGAAACTCAACGTGTTGAGGCAGCAACCTACGGGAGATGTTTAATACTAATTCTATTAGGCATCTGAGTTAATGAATCACAACTGTACGAAATCATGATAATCCAGAAGGCATTAGTGACAGATTAGCTTCAAAGCTACCATAAAAGTGCCGTAACAAGTACCTAGCGGCGTGATTAACGCTGCTGAGACATAATGGCATCAGGAGCCGCGGGATGGGCGGCACAGGCCCTGCTCCGGCCGGAGCCACGGGTGCCGGCAGCGTTACGAGCTGCTCGCCGGGATGTGTGGGATGAGATACCCAGAATGTGGTTTACGGGATGGGATGCATGGTGTGGGATTCACAGGGTGGGATGCGAAGGGCAGGATGCACGGGATGAGATGCAGAGGGCAGGATGTACATAGTACAGGATGCGCAGGATGAGACACATGGGATGGGATGCACTTTGTGAGATGCATCGGCTGGGATGCAGGGGATGCATGGCACAAGATGCATGGGATGGGATGCACGGTATGGGATGCAGGGGATGCATGGCACGGGATGCACAAGATGCACAAGATGCAGCTCGCCTGCCCCAGGGCACCCACTGCACCTGCATGGGCTCCTCGGGACACGCAGAGACCCCGGGCACCCAGACATCTAATGCAGCTGCTTGGGGCGGGTGGTGCTTGCAGGTGCCCTCACTCAGGGGATAACAGGGGCCCTAGAAAGAGCTGGTGCCTCCCAGGTGCCTTCCATTTCGTTTATCAAATCCGTCCCTGCAAGGAGACCCGGTTCATCCTTCCTGGGAACATCCTGGTACCCCTGCGTTTGCTCCGTGTGCCCGTGGCTGAGCATCGCAGAGACTCAAAGTGGAGGAGTTCGCTGTTGCCTGGAGCGAGGCGCCGCATTCCAGCTTTCCAGGCCTGTTTTGCTACGTCTCTATTGCCCAGGTTTGCTCCGTGCCGCCGTGGAGTGCTGCCAAATTGTCTATCAAATTCCCTCCTGGCAAGCAAGCCGTGATTAGTCCGTTTGAGCGCGGCCTGCTTAAATTTGTCTTATAGCCAAGCAAAATATGGGCTTAATCAAGGGAGAAATTGGACATGATGTTTCCTTGAAAGGTGGCCGAGCGGCGGGCGATGAGAGGTGGAGGCAGGGGACGGAGCTGGGCTGGGTGCTGCATCCCGGGGAGCCCATCACTCCGGTCTCTGGTCTCCTTTGGGGTCCTGTTGTGTATCTAATGGGAAGCACCCGGCAGAGGGAGGTAAGGAAGAAAGCTGGGACTCGTGCGGAGGGAATAGGGGTGGATGGGGAGCACGGGGCAAAGCCAAGGGGGACACGGGATGCGGGGATGGATGCGGGGAGGCATCGCGTTCCCAGAGCAAGACCGGATCGCGGGAGCTCCCCACATTCCCTGCGCCAGCATCTCCTGACCCGGCGCTGAACCCGTCCCCGTGCCTCCCGGGGGCTCCGGAGGTGCGTTTGATCCTCGCCATCTGCCCCTCTTTTCCCTATGAAAAGGGGATGTTTGCTCTCGCCGGGGTCAGCCGGGAGCCGCGCGCCTCCGTCCCCGGTTGCTTTTCCATCGTCTGGACGGCCCCTTTGCAGGGGGAGATTGGGCCCTCGGTGGGTGCCAGATACAATAACTCCCCGCTCCTCTTCTCGGAGGCCCGCTTGTGTAATTCTGCTATTTCTCAATGTCAGCCCCATCTTTTGAAGAAATTTTATTGGATTTCCTGCTAGGCTTCAGCGAGGATTTTTCTCTCTTTGGCAGAAATATCAAGCAGAACAGGGGAAAAACTCAATCATGGTCTTGGAACGAGGGCTGCGATTAGTTCGGGTTTCTCCGCTTGCACAAACACGGGATTTGAGCAGGTCGGCAGGGCCTGGCCCCAGCGTTCCCGGGATGGGGCAACTAAATGTGGCAGAGGGGACAGTTCTGCTGTTCCCTGCATCTCTGTGGCTTTTGCAATGTCTTGTGTCCTTTGGGAGTGGGGGCAGCTTGGGAATCACACCCGGATCCTCAGGGATGAGTGAGCACCGCCGGCTCTGCCATCCGGAGGCTTTTCCAGGGGCTCTCGAGCTGTTCCTGCTTTTTCCCTCTTGGTGTTTGAGGTTAAGAAGTATGCTAGAGTATTCAATAAATCGCTTGGCCCCGCGCGTGACAAAACAAGAAAATGTAATTCAGATTAAAGTCACCCTCTGGCTCAAATGATAGTTTATTAAATAAACTGCAGCGCTGCCAATCAACTCCGCTGGCAAGCGATCCTCTGACATTAATCTTTCCTGATGTGATTGAGGGTACACCTGGGCCTTTGTGGAGTATCTCCCATAATTTCTTTCCCATCTCTCTGGATCAAGCTGCTGTGCTTGGCTCCGTTGACAAATTCCCCAAGTAATCCCTCAAAAGATTGGAGAAATGCTCCAAACGCTCCATTAAATTTATTTTCCGTGCTTTAAGAGCCCCAAAACTATGTCCAATAAATAAGTGTTCGCCGTGATTTATTGAAACGCGGCTCTGATTTAAAGTTATAGGAGGGGGAAATATGTCACCCCGGGGACGCCGAGGCCCGGCCTCGCAAGCGAGACCAGATGTGAGCGCAAAAGCGGTGGAGGCTTCGCGGCGACGCCTCGACCTGGATCCCGACCCGTGGTCCCTGCTCAGGGCTTTTTTCTTCCCTGGAAAAAAAAATGTGGCTGTAGTTATGGGGCGAAAGCATCAAAAGAGTAATTCTGGCCCTTGTTTTTGCACGGGCCTTTTGATAAATGCGATACTTAGAAATATGCCTCCCCCAAGACGGGAAAGCCATCGAGTTAAAATGAAGTAATCTGTCAGTAAACTTGCGGGAAGCGAAGCCGGAATGAAACGCGGGGAAGACGGAGGAGAGCAGGGAAGCGAATACCTGCGCTCAGGAGCGCCTGGCCGGGCCGAGGATCCATTCCCAAGGATGGCGTGATCTTCAGAGCTAAAAAGTGGGAAGCAACATGGAATTCCCGTTGGAAGAGCAGGCTGAGGATGCTGCTGCAAGGGGATGGGATGAATGCCTGACCGGGAAGGGGATATCCAGCTTTGCTGGAGCATCGGCGCGTCCTGCGAGGAGGAACAGGATTCATGGTAATTTCCTGCCAGATGCCGGAGCCGCCGCGGCGCAGACGTTTCACATGCGGAATATCAAAGCGCTCCCGGGAACAAATGTTCTTCCTGCGGCTCCTCAGATCTGCTCGGGGCTGGGATGCCGGGAGAGCCGCGCGCCCACCCGGCACCCGGGCTCCAAGGGGGCATCGAGAGGCGCTTGGCATGGAGCAAACCCTGCAACGGACTCAATAATTCCCAGGAATGTCTGTTCTTCCCTACATTTGGTGCCTTGCTTGCAAGCTCACTGCTGTTCCCCGCACGCCTGTGCGCTCCGGCCCTGCTCCACGCTGACGGGAAGGGACCAAGCCCCAGAAAAGCAAATAAATAAGGGAGGCAGCTTTAATAAGGGGGTAATTACCCAGCTTAAGCACACCATCATCCGGCGTTTTGCTAAACTTTATGACACACGATGACAAGTTAATAAATGAGATGTCTCGGCAGCTGTTAGCAGCCACCCCGCGCGCCCGGGTAGCCCAGAGCCACGGGGCCCAATGAAAGGGAACTGGTTCCTTCTGTTTGGCGAACCCGGCCAGCGTGATAAATCACCATTAACGACGCTGTCACTTATCAAAGGGAGAGCTGGGGCTGCGAGAGCCTTTGAAGTCCTGGCACCTGTAATTTCCCACCTCCCCAAGGTGTCTGGGGGATGTGTCAGCCTGGTGAGGATGAGCTCGGAGCGGCCTTCGCGCCTGGCCAAAGTGCAATGGGAACTCACGCTCCTCATCCCTCTAGGAGCAACGTGTGGCTTTTCCAGGGATTTCAAGGGTTTTTTTGTGTGCGTTTTCTTTTTTCCTCCTCCTTGGATGTGGCAGTGGCAGCTCCCTGGTAGCAC
>NW_010586734.1:0-61560 GCF_000705375.1 Tinamus guttatus
CCCTGGCTACTGCTGCCTTCAGAGCCCGAACAGCTCTGAAGGTTGAACACCACCCTTAACACACAGCCCAAGTGTAGCATGCGCAACAGGAGATACTGCTGCTCCCGCGCCACATCTCAGGACTGGTGTGGAGGGAACGCACCACCTCCAGCTACCAGGATCAGAAACGTGAAGCGCTTCTGCCCCCGGGTCTTCGAAGTTTGCCTTTATCTTCTACAGCCTCCAACAAGATCATGTCAGAGAGCGGATTAGAGGCTGCTCCTAGAAATTTCGTAAGGTGGAAAACAGAGTTAAATGGACAACTTCATGAAGAAGCTCTTCGTAAACACAAAGATTTAGGGCAGTTCAGTGAAATGAGATTGAAATTATTTTCTGTTCTCAGAAAAAAAAAATCTCCCGTCCTTCCAAGAGCAAAACAAATCCCAAAGCCTTTCTACACTATCTTTGGAAGGAGGGGAGAAAGATATCTCCAAAAACGAATCCAGGAATACATGAAAAGGCTGCAGTACTTGTGACATGAACATACTAACTGTTGCATGGCCTATCCACTAACTGGGGACATCTACCTCCTACATACCTCAAACAGGTCTCAAAGCACTTCAGAGAAAAGGAGAGAAAGAGAAAAAAAAAGAGAAGAAGACAAGGAGAGAGAGAAAAAAAAAATGAAGTGACTTGCCCAAGGCTCACTCAGAAAACCACCGGTGGAACCAGGAACAAGGGCCTTCCCAGTTTCCATTATTTCACCTTGAACCCCACAAAACACATGGACTTTCTGTGAGGGCTCTGTGAGAAAAAGGCCATCCTTCCTACTGCTCTTAGCGAGGGTGTTTTGAAAGAGAAATAAAGCAGGTCTGAAGCATAACAGTGCCACCACAGTCCACTCTGAAATTACTTTAGTCATCACAAGCTCACAGAATTTTGCTTTCCAAGTGGTAGGTATCGAAGAGCTGATGCTGAAGCACATGTTGATGTGCACAAAAGGCAAAGAAGCAGTCTTATGTCTGGATGGTCTTAATTTTGTGGGTTTGTGGCAAATGCCGAATCAATACTTCAATGCTCTTGCATATTAAATTTTCCTTGTTCTTTTCAAACATGAGCAAATGTGTCTGCTTGCAGTGCCAAGACACTGCAAATTAAAGCAATATACATGGTCAAAATATAATATTAAACTATTTCTAAAGCATAGCCCTGCTAACACAAGACGCGCCAGAAAGCACGTTCCTCTCAGTGCAGTCCCTTCCCATGGGATGTTTTGAATTATTCTGACATGATAGTCCTACAACACAACATCCATTGAAAACATTGGTACAGCCCAAACTTCCTATTCATTGCAGTGGAACTTTTTATAACAAAAATAATTAGACCTACAGGGAACTGATCCAAAGTCCTGCCAAAACCAGTGAACAAAAACACCAGTTTTAGCTCAAGGAGTTCACTCATATTCTCCTGGTAGGATCAATCTTCATCTCAAAACCTGAATGTACCACTTGTGCGTATGTGTGCCGTGAAGCCCAAGGCCTAACGAAAGACATTTAAATCTCTGCCAATGAGGGGGAAATTCAGACTCCTGAAAAGCTGAGAGATGTTGGAGCAGCTGGAAGTATTCAGTATGATCCTCCAGCTGAATGCAACTGTGCTGGCAGACGGGAAGTAAAGGCAGGAAGAAAGCAGAGCTTGTTCCTGCACACCAATGTATTGGCTATCCTGTGAAGGGCTTCCCTGGCCAAAAAAAATAGGAGAAGAGACAGGAGGAAGGGATCAAGAGCACCACATGAGAGAAACCAGCCTCAAGCAAAGTCTCTGCACTAGCCATAGCCCAACAAAGCTGCAGCAAGGCACAGGGTTGGCCTCCTTGACAAATCTAATGACGGGACTAGATTATTCAGCTATGTTCTGCATGGAGAAATAGGGAAGGAATGGACACAAGGAGAACAGTAAGGCTTGGCCATAATGCCAAGGACCAGAGAGCAAATGCACTTAGTTACATCAGGATGTCATTGCCCCTAGAGACAGGAAAACAGTTCTAGTCTTTCATCTCTGTTAATACAGCTGGCTTCAAACTGGGTAAGGGAGAAGGTCGGTCATGAAAATGAAGAAACAGTTTTACAAGAGGAGACCAAAGGGCTCAGTTTGTTTGGACTAGCAAAGCACTTGGTGAAAGGGATAAGACCCCTCTCTACAAGTATGTTCTGCAGGTAGACACCAGAAGACAAAAGAACCATTTGAGTTAATGACCAATATTGGCACAAGAACAAATAGGTATAAATTGGCCATTAATACATTTAGGTTGGAAATTAAAAGAGGGTTCTTAACCACTGGTGCAATTAGGATCTGGAACAGCCTGCCAATGACACTAGCATAGAAAAATAAGTCCAACTGCTTTTAAGTTAGAACGCAACACATTTATAAAGAAAGCATAGCTTTTGGTACCTGTGACAGCCTCATACCCAGCAACAGAGTAATGTCACGGACCATCCCAGAGCAGAGCACATTAGTCTATAGCTATTCATGGTCACAACAGTAGATCCTCCACATCCATCCTAGTCACTCTGCACTTTCTCTTTACCCTGTAGACAAAGGTCCCTTCCAGAGAGGACTACTACTAAAGCAGTGGCCTTTATCCAGAAAGGCATCACAAGGTCCCTGGATCTCACTGCTGCAGAAAGAACTACTCATCCTGAAAAGCTTTTTTTTTTTTTTTTTCCTTCTCCCCCCCAGCAGGAAAGGGGAATTTCACCCACAGTTTTTATCCATGTATTTCATTTAATGCAGCAGCATTACAAATCCAGCCATTAGCACCAATCAGTGCCTTTGAGCTTCTCACAGAGTATGTAAAACTGCCCAAGGCCAGAGAGGCTGCACCAGCCTTCCCCGCAGCACAGTGTACGCCTGTCAGCTCCGAGTGTCTAACGTGAGGAAAAACAAGTGTTACAGAGGGGTTTCTCCATAATTACCTATCACCTCACTGGAACCTGGTCAATGCCAGCTCTTCCACTGACTGCAGCAAGATTGGGATTGAATTTGTCCGTCTCCTGCTGGGTTGTACAACCCAGAAATAGAGAAGTGACAGGTGGTAATTTGATTAAACACACTGGTACGAGCTGAACAGAAGCCAGAATAACCAGAACAGAATTAACAGGAGGGAGCAGCTGGTGGCTACTGATCCTGTTTGAGGAGTATTCTATCAAGTCAAAGACCATCCTGGGATCAGGAAAGATGATTAGTTACCCTCACGCAAAGGTACCCGGGATTAGGCAATGCATAGTGAACTCCACAGTATCCAGCCACAAGGTAAGAGATTGTGTGCAAGAATTACTGGGGGAAACTCACTCGAGAAGCCAGAATATAAAAATCGTATGATCCTACCTGTCCTTTCCTTCCCATGAAAAAAAAAAAAAAAAAACCTCTTGTTGATGTTTTTTAAAAAGTTTCTTTGCATTTAAAAAGACTTTAAAGCTATATAGATAACTTATTTCCTAATTGAAAATCATTTAATGTCTCTTCTCCAGTCATATGCAGAACAATTACCACAGCAAATGCACCCATAGATTTTTTTTCTTATTATCAGTGGTTGAATGGATTCATATTGTTTACTTGGAATTTAAAATGTTGTTTTTCAGCATACTATGGGAGACCACAGATTGCAGGTTAACCTGTCTTGTTTAAAATAAACTGAAAGTCTGAATCCCACCCAATCAATCCCTAATTAGCAAGACAGATGGGTCAACCCAGCCATTCTTGCCAGACAGTGGAGAGGTATCATCAACTGTGAGAGGCTGGGAAGAGGAAACCACGAATGAAGAGCATCACAATCCAATATCACAGAGAGAAAGACGTGGATCTAGTCAAACCCACTGTTAGTCTTTCTGCCCAAAAGGATCAAAAGACAAAATTATCTGCAAGGTTTCAATAGTTATCAGATACACTTAGAGTGACTTTTCACAAGTTTACAATGAAGTCGGACTGTCACCTTCCAATGTCACCACCCCCAGCTCTAGCTGCTCTTCCCTACGTATGAGGAGAGGCTGAGAAAACTGGCATGGTTTATCCTGGAGGAGAGAAAGCTCAGAAGGATCTTATCAATGTGTAAAAAAAAATATCTGACAAGGGGACTAAAGATGACAGAACTAGACTGTTCTCAGTATTGTCTAGTGAAAGCACAAGAGACAACAAGAGACAACAGGCCCAAACCAAAATAGGGGAATTCTATTTAAACAGAAGAGATTTTGTACTGTGACAGTGGTTGAACACTGGAACAGGGACTTTGGAGTGTCCATGCCTAGAGACGGTCAAAACCTGACTGGCCACAGTCCTGAGCAACCTGCTCCATCTGACCCTGCTTTGTGCAAGATGATTGACCTAGTTTTCCTGTCCAGCTTCAACTACTCTGTAACTCTCCTCCAGAGACCGCTGCCCTTCACCTGGGCAGTACAGTTGTTGAGGACCGATTTAGACTTAGATGAATTCTGCTGCATTTGTCCATTTTCCAGTCCTATCACACACAAACACACAAAAAAAAGAAAAAAAAAAAGAGGGTCTTGACACCAATGAGGGTCTGTAAAACACATTTGACAGGAGAGGCAGGAACATGGGTGCATGAGGACAATCTCTGAACCCAGAGAGGAGGCCGCCTGGGAAGAACAACCTTAGTGCTACATCTTCAAAGATGCTGAGGTGTCATAATCATGTCATTGCAATGTCAAAATCACACAAGTGAGTATGATGCTCCACTCCTTTTTGATTCTGGTACAGAAACAACAGCATCTTGATGCCTCACATTATTAGGGCACCTCTGAGAAGATCATTAGGCAATTGTCAGCTATAAGCAGTTAGAAACCTAGAACAAATCTGGTCCTTCATCTCTCTCTACTCAATCACGTCCCTGTAAAATGGATACCACTGCATTGTCTGCTGCAGCAGAATTATTGTGAAGACTTTTGAAAAACCTTTGCTATTTGCACTAACCAGAATGGATCTGACATTAAGGGGCTGCTAAACACAAATAGGATTTTGCTTTCTCCTTCCTCCTGAGCAAAAGAATATCTGAACAACTTCAGTAGCTAGTGACTCAGGAGAAGTTCTTTCATGATGCAGAAAGAAATTGCCTGTGTTTCTTATTAAAGAAAACCCATGAGACCTGAATAATTAATATCTTACCAGTGAAAAATTGGCCCTAATTATCAAAGCAATCCTGAAAAAAGAATGTTAATTGCTTGGCCTATGTTCCTCCCTCAATGGAATGGCTATATTGACAAATCTCATATAGCAAGAGAAATCTGATGGCCATGAGATGCACTTGTTACAAATCGATCAATGGCAATTATGAAGTTTCCTTGCATTTCTAAAACTGCTTTAGGCTTTAATCCGTCTTGTAGGACAATATTCTAAGGTTATATTAAGATGGGAGTTTCCAGTGTTTTGCTTGAGCTCAAGATGATCCATGTTTTGCAAGGGACAAAATGAAATAAATACGATAGAAACTTTTAAATGGTAATAACAAAGCAAGTCATTATCAAGCATTGGCAAAAGTGTTCAGTTAAATTGCACTTGTGGTGGAAATTAATTTTCTGAAGCAAATTCTGAAAGGAGTAGAAGCCAACAATCAATATTCTCTTAATGAGGTGCAAGAAAAACATGTGTAGACATGACAGGTTTTGATGGCTAATGAGCTTCAGAAGAAGAACATTGTTCAGAGGAAAACTCTGAAAGGCACAGAAAATTGATTAATTGCCAGCCCAAGATCTTGCAGCAAAGCATTTGGAATTTCAGCAACCCTCAAACCTCATATCATTTACACCTCTGTTGTGATGTGTTAACTTTAGGAAAAATTATAGCTGAAGGGTGTTCCCCCCCAAACACACAGTTTCTAACTCAAAATCAATCTGCTTGCTGTGATTTGTTGCCTCAGAAACAAAGTTACCTGATTTAAAAAAAAAAAAAAAAAAACTTTCCTACAGTGTTTACTGGAATGAATAGCTAAATGCAAAAGACAGACCACAGGGGGTCCTGTTTCTCTTTGGTGTTAATAGCTGCTTTGCTGCATGTAAGACATATCTAGGCTAACAGACATTTTGGTCTTCTGTCGCTTACCCTCACAAGTCTCGGCAATACAACATAAAAGAGTTTTCATTTACCAAAGAATGATCAAAAGATCATGACCTATTTTCCTTTTGTTAAACACCTTATTTTAAAAAGCAGAACTAACCTGAGTTCTATTTCTTACCAGCAGCAAAGACACAGAGCTTATGTAATCTGAAACACAGAATCCGAGCCCAGGAAACTCATTCCTTACTAGCAAAGATCAAAGAAAGCAGTCACAGGAGCTTGAGACCATTAGGAAAGTCTGGAACAAGCAAGACCTGCTGTTGGTAAAGGAGTATCTAGTTAAGGTACATTTAAACAAAATGTACACACGCAGCTCCATAGGATCTGATGCGATGCATGCACAAGCACTGAGGGAGCTGGCCAATCTCCCCGGGAGGCCGTAATCGCGGCACCTGGGGCAGTTCCTGGGGAATCAGAGAAACAGCAAATGCTGCTTCTATCTTTAAGAAAGGTGAGGGGAAGGATCCAGAGAGCTACAGGTCCACCCCAAGATTGCCACGAGGGCAATTAAGGGGTGAATCCCAAGAAGATTGCCACGAGGGCAATTAAGGGGTTGGACCATTCGTCATAGAAGTCCGAGAGAGCTGTCATTGCTTGGCCTGGAGAAGAGAAGGCTCAGAAGGATCTTATCAGTGTTTGTAATTATCTGACAGGGGGACTAAAGATGACAGAACTAGACTATTCTTAGTGGCATCCAGTGAAAGAACATGCTGCAATGCTGTACAAGCTGAAAAACAGGAATTTCCAGGAAAACAGTGGTAAAACAATCATTATACAACCTGAGTCAAGGTTACCTACTTGTTCTTCTGCCCTCTACCATCATTCCTGAAAATGATTCCACTTTCAGGGATATTAACAGCTGCCCCAAGTACTTCCTTCCATTTAGGCACAGTCTACATTAGAGTTTGCTGACATTAATACTCATCCTTCAATTAAAAGAGAACAACAATCACTTGAGAAATAAAAAAGCAAAGAACAGGCCTGCATCACATCTTGGGCAAGACACAGTTTTCACACCCACCAGTTTTCACTCCTAGCCTCGCAGTAAGCGCATTCAGCTGGAATGCGGGAAGACAGGGTTCAAATCCGCCCTTATCCTAGAGCCTGGGCTTCCCTGGAGTCTCTTTTCAAGGCTGTTTCCTACCAGATATGGAAATACAGAAAACACAGCTTGCCACTCGCATTTCCTTCATCTAAATGTGCAGACGTGCAGCAAGGCCATCTGTCCATAGACAGACTGCAAGAAAGAATAAAGTCTCTTTTGACCTGATTGGAAGCAGGGAAACTCCACATTTTCCTACTTGTCCTCAAGTAGGACTATGAGGGAAGAGAGGGGCAAAGCTAAAACTTAGCCAAATCCAGGAGCTCCTGCCCGTCAGAGAAAAGATACTCGGTCTGTTGGGCAGCGTGGTCTCCAAAAAGGGCAATACCCACCACACATCTCCAGAATGACTCTCTGTAGCACTGCCAATTTAATTATTCCCATGGAAAATGGAGCAGCCCTAAGAGAATAAGCCAAGTCTCTCCTGTCTCAGAGTCTCCAGCCTAGTAGTTCAGGTGAGGAATGTGGGTTACCCTCCCCTTATAGTGATTTGAAACATATCTCAGCCTCAGGCACTAAGACTGTGTCCAAACAGGGAATGGGAGTAGGGGAAAGGAGTGAAAATGTGAGAATGTTAGCTGGTCCATCCCAAACTCCAGGAGATAGTTCCCGAAGTAAGCTCCAGTTGGGAAGATGCCAGTAAGAATGCAGGTATCACAGCACCGAGTCCCTCTGTTCATCAAACCTTCAGTGTGATTCAAGGCTTACCAAGTCAATACAAGGAGATCACACTGATTTCAGTGAGCTAATTAAGACTTGAGTACCCATAAGCTTTAATGTGACCTAATCCCCATTAGAGCTGTAATTGTACAGATTGATTTATCATTTGATATTGAAATTACTTAGACTCACAGCAATGAAACTCTTTCTGACAGGCTCTTTTTCATAATAGAAAATGCTGTTTTATTAAGAACTGAGCTTTGTACAAGAACATGCAAGACCATTGAAAATGCGAGGAAAATAATTCCAGTGGCATTTTGATCCTCAAAATGTTTGCCCCCCCTCCTTGAAAAACTACTGTGAAGTTAAAATGAGAACAAAATTAGTCCAACGTGCACAGGGGGAACATTATTTGTATTAATTACATTTGGATTTTCCTTCCCATACTCCCCAAAAGCTACAGCATATTCTCTGGAGTGGGAAGTCTTGCCCCAAGAACTTTATCTCAAGAGCTGCTGTATCCCACGGCTGGGCCTTGTTTCTTACTCTTTTCCCCACCTGGCCCTCAGAGGGACAGGGGCTGCTAAAGTTACCAAAAAAGGCAGCTTTTGCCAGAAGTCCCACATTCTCAAAAGTTGTTCCATAAGCAGTGGAACTGTTGAAACCCATTTTCCTGTGATTTTGTGTCTTGCAGCCAGATTCTCCTGTGTCCAATAAGGTGCTAGACCTTCCTTCTCAAGGTTTTCCTGTAGCTGGCGCGTAATTATAGACACTGCCCTTGTGGATTCTTTCATGTCTAATAGGGGAGAGAGTCACACTGCAGTATTTCCTCTCAGAGGCCATTCAATGGGGCCTTCCTCCCTGTCTCCCCTTCCCCATCTCCTCTCAGGAAGCCTGTCGGGATGCAAACTACCATCCATCGTGATCACTGGAACAGACTAGTAGATTCAGAAGTCGTAGGGACGGTGTGCAGGCAGATGCATGTATATATACATACACACATCCCCACGTGCTCACAGGCCTGGTTTCCTAAGGAAACTAAACTAAAAATAAGTCTGTTTGGGCTATGAACAGCTACAGTTGCAATATGAATAGTGCCTCTGCTCCCTGTCAGTATGCATTAGAGCACTTTTTAATTACACAGTTCCAAGGCCTCTCTCAAAAGAAGATCTGCTATTTTTTCCTATGATCTTTTCCTAGCTTCTTGATATTTTTACCACTGTGCAGTCAGATTGTTTTCCTTGTCAGAAGAGCCCCATGAAGAGTACCTGTATAGGCTTCTAAATCCTGTGCAAAAGTCAGTAATTATTTTATGAGACATGAATTTTAATAATTGCTAGAACAGTACATTTTGTTTTCAACCTGCAGCACAGCCCATTTTAGATTCAACTCAGGCAGACAGTTACAAAAGGTAATTTTAGTCTATATATTTCAGCAAAAATGCGCCATCACTCAAACAGGCTATATTTAGTTAGCTTGTAGAATAAGGAGTTAACAGAGGTCTTTTTCCCCCTTCACAAAAACTCTTTCTGTAAATTCAGCCTGCTGTATCCAGAGTAACACATGCTAAAGACTTCTGCACAAATATACCCCAGGTCTCTAAAAGAGGTTTATGTAGTAATATTTGAGATCTGCTCTTGCATTTAAAGCCACACTCAAAAGTTGGCACATGTTCATTCTCCACTGTCTGCTTTTATGTACTGAACTGTCCCCCACACCTTTCTCTATAATATTGCTTTGCTTGTGCTTCTTTGATGGCACATGAATCTCACAAGTGTCTGTCTTTTTATTTATTTCCATACAATAATAGTGCCTCATCTTCACAGAGTCTCCAGAAATCCATTTTAAGCTACTTATTTTCAACACATTCTATAACACGGAACCTTTGCTCCCAAGGCAGACTTCTGGAAAAACAATAATCCTGTGTAATACATCAAATCCCTCCTGATCAGTGGCATTTTCCCAAATCATTTTCTTGATTCAGCCAAATTTCCACTCGGAGTCACAAAATTTGGGGGGAAAAGTTGAACTGTCCAGGTGGCACAGATGATATTTCATATCATTGCAGGAGCTCAGGCGCTCCTTGCCTGTCTTTGCAGTCTCACTTGGACTGAGACAGAGTTCAGGGGAGGGACACAGACAGGAGCACAGAAAGAATTACCGTGTTTGCCTGGCTTACAGCAGCCCAGAGCCCCAAATATTTAATGCTGCACAAGGAAAGGATCAAACACAGAGCACCAAGAAAGAAAATGGTGCAGTTAACACCAAAGCACACTGTTTGTGTTTGTATTTGCCAGAGCTTTAAACTGTTTATCAGAATGGCAACAGATGGCACAAGGCAAACGCATGCACTTTTTCACAGTTTCCTACAAAACGAACAGATGTCTTCATTACATGCTACATGACCGCGTTTAACAAAATGTGACAAGAAGCAGAGGTAGAGAAAAATGGCATATCCCTTTCCTAACCTGAATTGCCTCTTGGCACCAATCTTAGTTGTGCCTGAGCGTGGGACTGAATGCACAAGAAGAGAGAAATGACAGGATTTTTCATCTTTATCTACTCTACAGTATCTGCTATGTAGAACAAAAAACAGCAGAGACATTGAGGTGGTTTCATCCTTATGAAGCACAGCACCTCCCTTGGTAGGCAAGATGGAGTCAGGAGATGTTTTCATCACCTTGTCCCTTTAGGAGTGTTTTCCACATGCACCTTGGAGCCCCTCAGGAAGAGAGTCTACATGTCCCTTGCAGTGGCTCTTCTATAGCAGCACAAGCCACATTTTGGCTCTGCTGAAGAACAGGTTTTAGCCATAGTCCAAGTAGCCACTGGCCACCCTTGTATGTTAGCCAGGCACCACCAGACCCTGAACAGGCAGAGAGTAGCAAGGTGCTTTAGCAAACCTGGATGGCCTCAGGTGCATGAGGTTTCACTAGGAACGCAAGTCAGGACAGTCCCGCCAACAAACACATCCCTCCTGAAAACCAAGCCCATGAAGGGTTAAACATTACCTTTCTCTCCTCATCTGAGAAGCTCAACAATTCAAGGAAACCCCAGGATTTCCACAGGAAGCAGGATGAAAACAGAGACCTGCCTCACATCAGAGCTGGACTGCTCGTTCTTCATTTTTGCTAATAACAAAGAATTATTCCAGAAATTAGATAGGCTTACAGCAAATGATTCCTTTTATTTGCACATTGACTAATGGGCAAGTGGAAAGAAGGATACAGGTTTGGCAGGTAATGGCCACTTTACCTCCACTCACTCAGGCACCCTGTGACTAGTCAATATTCATAGTACAGGATAGATGAGAGAAAGTTTGGAGCAGATCCATAGTGGACATGAAAGTTTTACAGTGTGTCAACAGACATTTTAATTCAAAATCAGTCTAATTCATTTTTGTTCTGAAGGGAGCAGAGCTGCTCATTTCAGACGATTCTCTCACAATCGCAGCATCATTGGGGTTGGACCAGATGATCTCCAGAGATCCCTTCCAAAGCCCTTGGTCTAGCACAGTCCCCTAGAGCAGATTGCCAGAACCAAAATCCAGAAGGGTTTCGAATATTTCCAAGGACAAAGACTCCATAACCTCTCTGGCAACATGTTCCACATAATGCAAACAGCTTTTGTTACTAGTGAAGTTCTCCTAGGTAAAATGATACACCTAAAACCCATCTAACATTAAGAAAAGCAGCCCATGCAAGTCTTCTGGCTTTCCACTATCCTTAGCTGGTTAGGAAGTTGCCAGTCAGATTTCTACATTGGAATATGAGTTCTGGATCAAGCCCAGGAACTAGTGGAAAGCCATAGGAGCTCTTCCATATATTTTTTTTCCCCTCTGCATTGATTGCAGCAGGCACAGAATCAGGCCTTCTGGCAGCACCAAAAACAGCAGCAAGAACATAATGTCTCCACATGATCCTGCACCTCCCTGAGGAGAAAAGAAATGCCAGGATGCAGCAGAGCAGGAGTTCCCCAAGCAGCAAGAAAGAATATGTTTGTTGCTCTTTTAGGGAGGAGCACCCTTCCCATTCTCTTTAGCATTTATGACTTTAATGACTGGTTTCCCTCATTGTCTTAGGAAATCATGGAATTTTCTCCTCCCTTCCCCTCATCTCCACCTCCCTGACTCGCTTTGAAGATTTCATCTGCAGCTGCTCACAGCAGTATTGTCCATCTGGAACACAGTGCCTGCTAAACCCAAAGTTTCTTGCAGAGCTACTGTTCTGAGCAAAATGCTTCTGAAAAGCCTAGTGTTCCTCACCGGCTCCCTAAGCCTCTTCCCAGTGGCAAACGACAGCCCCTCCGGTGATAAGAGATCACATAGGGCCTCATTAGCAGTGCAGGGCTTTCCACAGCAGGGGCTCTTTGAATGAGCTGCTCTGATGTCCTTAGTATTTATGTCCTGAAAGCAAAATTAAAAATACAGGCAATGGTGAGGGAGAACAATTTCTGTGAGGGATTCTAATAACCAAAGCAATATTCTCACCTAGACCACAAAGCAGCGGAAGCCTAAATTCATCCTGGGATCAAACACGTCTGTGTGCGTTTGTGAACACATTCTGCAAACGTGTTTTTGTGAGCACATTTAAGGCAACCCTTAAAACTGTTCTCAATACACACGCCATTGCAAGGGTTGATTAAAGATCAATTATTCCCTCTGCAGAGAAAGATTAAAAGCTAAATACAACAAAGGCCTTAGATCCTTAATTGAGACTAATTCCTCTATTAATCTAAGACTGTGATTCAGATGTCTAGTGACTTCTGAGCTAGGTGGGAAAAGCCATATCCTTGTTTCAAATCAAGGGTCTCACTGGAAAGGGTTTCTTTCTTGGTATCAGGGCCAAAGGTAGGTAGAGTTGCTGCAATTCAGTTGTTTTCCAAATCAAAACCTACTGATTAAAATATTAACTCTGGAAGTCAACATTAGGTTTGAGATTCTCCACAGCCTGAGAAAATAAACTTTCAAACCCTCGCTTTACTGTAGCACATTCATCTTTTCACCAGGCTAGAACCTTACGTTGGCGGAGCCATCTACATCTTACCAGTTTTGCCAATACTCACAAGAATAATAAGCAGGACAAACGTAAGGACAAAGCTCTATAGAAAAAAATACATTTAATCTGGCTTTTGCTTCAACTGCCGGTAATAGCGTTTGTCCCAACACAAAGAAGGGTAAGAGTCCCTGACATTGGCATCTCAGTGGAAGGAAAGTCAGAAAGCTAAATATCTTTATAAAGATATATATATATTTAAGACATAACACATTCTTGGAAAGAAGACCATCACAAGTATCCTCAGGCATAAATTCTCTTCCAGAAATCCTACTCTAAACTCAAATTTTATTCCCAAAAGGAAACTATGTCCTTCAAATTGCTGTCCTTTGTAGAGAATGAGAACATTCACAATTTGCTACAACTTTTCCTCAAAGATGACAATATAACAGGAAAGAAAGACCAAATCAGACAGCAGGTCTTCCACAGACTGAACATTTGCTTACACACCAGTAAAGGAACTCATAAGACTATATTTATCACCATGTGGGAAGCCTTCCATACAATATTACCATCAGTTACAACAGAAGCCTAGCTACAGATTGTTGTGCTCTGTGACAACCAAATAGATCAGACCTAATTAGACAACATGGGCCAAAAAGCAAAAATCAGCAAGCACAAGGGAATGGCTACCACAACGACCATGAAGATGAGAAACCCCTACAAGTTTAGGGGTAAGGATGAAGCTGGATTGAAATAATCAGTCTCAGCTCCCTAAGTGAAATTTCAGAAAGGGCATCTCTAAATAAGGAGCCTGGTTTGAACTGCACAGTCGGGGTCTCACTGTGACTCAGGCCAGAGCTCAGGCTCCAAACGCGCCTAGAAAAGCTGCACTGGGGGATTTCCCTCAGCTGGTACGTACCAGCCGAGCTCCACTGACTGCAATTAGCCTGATGTTAAATCTTCAGTATTGACTTCAATGGGATTACAGTGATTTACATCAGCTAAGGAGTTGGTGTTTCACTTTTAGGCAGCTTTTTTTTGCAGTATCTTCATTAGGGGAGATGCTTTGCACAGAAAAGCCAGGAAGATGCGGTAGTAGCTGGAGCCGTATCTCATAAACGCAGGAGATGGAGCTAATTATACTCGACTGCCAGTCTATTTTACTACAGTTCAATCTGTGGTTACAGTTACCCTTTCTTTGCTATAAACATCCAGCTCAGAATTGCTGGAGCCACTCCTGCCACTTCCTGCCTCTCCCCCTTATTTCAAAGCTCTAAAAGCAGGTTTTCATGAAGGAACAAGGTTCTTGCCCTTTCCTGCACATGCACAGCTGACAATTACTGCCAGCAGTCAACCTTCCTGCTTCCTAGCTCTCTTCCTGCCCATTTTCCCTGATTCTGTAAACACAAGAATCACTGTAGTTTCTCTGGATACTACACATGTATCCCAGACTTGAATATTCTAGGATACTAAAATTCAGTAAGCTGTGAAACATGCAACAAGACAGGGTGGTCCTCCCACAGGTTGCATTGCCAGACGTGTTGGAAAACAACATGCTGGTTCCTTCCGGATTCTAGCTGAGCTAAATAAGGAGTTTACCCCTCTCTGTGGAATATATAACCTGCCTTGGATCCTACACTAGGTACTTGCATTAGTTTGCCTGAATATGGTATGAGCTTTCTCAAAATATTTGTGCCCCTTGCCCTCCTGAACCCTTTTATAATCAAAAAAACAGGAGTTTGTCCAGTCCAGGGTTCTCTTAAAACGCCAAGACCTTGAGCTGGATGCAGCTGTCAAGCACCAGGCCCTGCTGCCCGGTGCCAAAGCTGTGTTTTGGGTGGAATTATGTACATGACTAACTTTGCATTTCCTGTTCAAACTGCAGTGGTTTCAGGCTGACCTGAAATGAATACGTTTGCATGTCTCAGCAAACTGAGTTATTTAACATATCACTTTGTTCAATCTGATACTTTCAAGCTGAAGCAAAAAATTGCTTTCCAAATGGAGGTGTCTTTTTTTTTTCCCCCCCTACAATTTACCACAAGATGCTACTTTGAATCACAACATTTAAAGATTTAATTTTAAAATGAAACATTCCAATTCTTTGAAAGAGTTCTCTCCTCTGTGTTTTTCATATGAAAATGTAACAGACCAAATCCAGTATTGACTGAAAACATTTTAAGTCTACTGAAAGTCTCGTTTTATAATTAAAGCTGTTTAACTGAAAAACACCCGGTTCTAGTTTGGGTCTCAGCAAAATGCACACACACATGTTCAGAACCACCATCCCTAAGCAGTGGAATAACAGGAAAGGTTTTCTACTAACTCCCAGGCCTCTAAGGACAATTTAGAGGAACAAAATTCCTCTAGGACCCCAAAAGAAATACTTCAGAACAGAGATGGATAACACAAATTGACAAAGGTCCTAATTCCATCACCAGCTTTTTCGTATCCCCAAGTAATCTAAGTATAAAAAAAGGAAGTCACATATATGCTGTAGAATAAAAATATCTGCTTTACTGAAACTGTCTGTGACTTGGCAACAGAAAAGATGCAATAATTACTCTTTGCACACACGCTTTATAAGCTAGGATGCCTCAGACTCTCCTTTTTCCTAGTTTCCTCTTCTATCTTCCTTCCCTCAAGGGCCTTATTCCCAGTCACTTGCTCTTGGCAAGTAACATAAATCATATTCCCCCAGTAAACAAAGCTCTCCTTTCTTGTAAGGAAAAAATATTGTCAGCTCAATGGAATATCAAAGATGGATGGAGCAAATTGGTCAATGAAATAAAAATGCACTTGCCATGCAAAAGCTTTGAAAAGTGCATTCCTATAGGAAAAGATTCATACCCCTCGGAAGAAGTTTATTCCTTTCTTGTCTTTATACCACAGCATTGCCATCTCACAGCACTGAGGTTAAGACTCTTCTCCACCTTGCATCATTACCTCCTTCTACACATTTACTAAGCTCAAGAAAAGGCCTTTTTATGTCATGAATAATTTTTGCCCAAGATATTTCTGAGTAGTTTCAGGATGGTCAAGTTTACCATCCCTAAGAAAACATCATTGGAATCCCTAAAACCCTCTTTGATTGTTGTAGTCTTATTTTTACTGCGTATTTATGGGGGGTTTGGGGGGGTTTTTTGGCAAGTTTCCGGCTTTCAGGACTCCTCCTTTTTTTCCATCCCTTGTTCTCCCCAAAATTTAATAGCCTGTTCTTCTGGTATTTTACCAAGCCACTTTCCAGTTATGAGCTGCAGAATATTTTCCAACTCTACCATATTCTTAAACATCTCTGCAAAATTCAATTTTACACATACGACTGACTCCAGCTCTTCTGAAGGTTTTTATTTTAGGCTGAAGTGGGACACTTTGGCCTTCTTTTAGAAAACACTCAGCTGCTAATGACATCACGTATTAACATTCACCAGCTGCCTCTGAAAAAGGAATATGGAATTATTGATAATATTGTCACACTAGGCAGAGACCAGACATGGAGGATGGCCAAATAGTTTTAAATTTATTTAAAAATCTCAAGCAAGAAGACTGACAGGAGAAGACAGGGAAAAGTTCTGGACAGCTGCTCTGTAGTGAGACACCGAGACAGTAATTTTAGACTAAATAGTTTCCCCATTTTTCTATTGCTTCTACCAAATTAAAAAAAAAAAAAAAAAGATTTCTGGCAGCTCCTCACTGTTGCTGTGTGATAGAAGACTTGAATGTTTACAAGTTACTGATTACAAGAATTTAGAAAATGTTACTCAAATCTCAACCTGTAGGAGTAGCTTTAAAAGAATCATGCAAAACTTATGAAATAATGTCTTTCTGGTTGTTTTTCGTTGTTTTTTTGAGTCACTAGTCAGAGAGAGAGAGGGAAGGAGAGGGGAAGATCAGCCTCTCAATCTGCCATATGACTCGAGGAGCAGAGTATTCAAGAAAAAAATATATATACATATGTATATCATATCATGAGGCTACTGCCTCACTGAAAATACAGACACACAGAGCTCAGAGTAGCACTGTAGTAAAAAGAAAGCAGCACTGCAGTACGTTTGCTATGCTTATTTTCCCACCTGAGCAGAATGGAGGAAACCCAGAGCTTATTTTTTCCAGTTAAGAATGATACTGACTGGTTTTTAAGGCCTCTGCACAGCTGACTCCTTTTCCCGCCCGCTGCCTCTTCTCAGTGCTCTCTGATTCGGATGTGGTATTTTCCCCACTCACCCCTTTGCTCCTCCTGCCACCCTGTCCCACCCTGGGTGGCTCCCACTGCCATCACCAAACCCTTCCAACGTCTACGTCGGAGCCCTGCGGCTTTATCCTTACCTGCCTCCCCCTATAATGAACTTGAATTACCTACTGTATTTACTTCAACAGAGAAATGAAGGATCCTCATCATTAGGCAGGATTTTTTCAACTGATCAGCCTAATTTTTACTACCCTGTGGAAGGCTTTACCCTTACAGAAAAGACTTGTTCATTTTGCACATGTTTTTCATGACACTCTAATGGCAAAAGAAGTTAAGACAGTTCAAGGCTACATGTCAAACCCTTACTTATGAGATGTAGAATAATACTCCAATGAGTTGCATAAAAAGAATAATGACAATATGATTTTGTATACATCTCCGATACCTCTCTTTGCCAAGTAAATATTTTAAAATTTTTGATTACAATCAACTTAAAAAAAGATTTTTCCCTTCAAAAAAAAAAAAAGGAAAAAAAAAAGATCTATACATTTACTCTTTGCCGCCCTGTTTTCTATTCAACATTTTTAACGACCATTTCTCTAATATCGCATTCACCTCAAGTGACATTAAGCTGATGTAATAGAACCATTTTAATCAGTAACAATCAATTTTATTACTATGAAAACCTTAGGGACAGAACATTAAATACATACCACGTAATTAGTTTTGATAAAACAAGCCTTCATCTTAGCAAATCAAGTATAATGAAAAGGAAATTTAACAGCTATAAAAGTGTATGACATAAAGTAGGTGCGAATACGCCTGCAGTACATGCACAAGTACATGATGGTGCTTCATTTCATCTGCTCGCAATCTATATGGAGCAACAAAGAGTTGTGGAAAGCCTTGGCAAATGTAGAAATGTCTAAATATTCTTTTAAAAAACTACTTCATATGCTACTTTACTTTAGATGCTTGTTTTATAAGCCACATTAGTGGCTGCATCTTACACAAGAGTCCAAGTTACAAAGAATCTGGAAAAATCACAATACGACCACGCTTATTGATGCCACGGAGCTGAGATGAAAAGTGGCACTGAGAAAAGCAGAGTAAATTCACACTGCCTAGCTAGTGATAGCAATAGGGTTCCTCATTTTCTTTGTATATTCAAAGCATAATTAATACCTGACAGGATTCTGCACCCATCATGCTATTAGGGCTGGAAGTGTCTACAAATGACCGCTAGGACTGAGTCACCAGCGCACACTAAGCACATAACAGGCTTCTCCAGAGGCACAGGCCAATATTTCTCCAGCAACCAGGAATTCCCACCAAGGCCACTAGCAGCGTGCAGGCTCTTTATTCTGCCTCTTGCTACGACCACGTCCTTGTACAGATCATGACATTTTGACAGCAGGAACGCTTAAGCAGATTGAGGGGATTTGCTCCTGACTTTTTCATTTAGCAGGGGTTTTTATTTGAAATTATTTGGAAGAATATAAGTAATATTTTTGCACTTACCAATCATTCCCTGGTGGCAAGTTGCAATTCATCAGGATTGAGTTTTACCAGAGTCTACAATCAAGCACCAAAACCAGTCTCCTAGACACCCTTTCCCCAGTCTGGAAAGAGAAGAGTGTATCCTGCTCCAGCCTTCTCTCTTGCCTTTTATTTCTTGCCCAGATGAACTCACGGTCTTGGGAGAAATTTCAGTTCATTTTCTAGATAGTCATTAAGACTACTTTGTACTATTCCACCCCAGGAGAAATAAACAGCTAACCCAAATCCAGAGCAGCTGAAACTTCTTTTCTCTCCCTCTCTCAACAACAACAACAACAAAAAGATAGGTTTTCTACAAAGCTTAAAATCTCTTCAAGGAATATAGATTATTTCAGAAAGTGTTCTATTTTTAAATCAGTTTTCCCTGAGCAGATTTTGATTGAACATTTTCAGAGGTTTCTGTTCAAAAACAACGAATCCTCAAGAATGAAAAAAAATCCTCATGATTTCCCAGGAAAGAGTTCTCTAAATTGGGCCTATAAAAATTTAAAGCATGCGTTACTTTCTTCAAACTTTACCACAAGAAAATAAAGCATTTAGGCAATCACAGGGTCCTGATTTGCCTCTCACTCTCTCCCAGATAAATCATGAACCACATCAGAGCCTAGAGACTACAATTAGGTCCAATCAGGGCATTCTTCACATTTGGGTCGGGCTCTTCACATTTTGTTAAGAAAATCTTAGAATTAAGCCTGCTGCAGGAAGAAGGAATGCCATGCTGTGGATGCTCATGGTCCCCAATGCCAGGTATCCCACCCAAGCTGGGACTTACAGCCAGTGCACTGCTCTGGATTTGGGGACAACTTGTAAGGTTGGCTGTGACAGGATTAAGAATATGGATTTTCAAGCCTCCAGCCCTGGGACACACCATCAAGCACATCCATCAAGGATGGAAAAGCCGCAGTCTGGAGGCCGTGGCCACTGGAAGGGACTTGCGGCCTTCAGGGTCAGCAGCTTCAGATGGTGTCACCAGGTCCTGGCCCAGCCTCAGGCCCTGGGCACGATGTGGACTGCCCAGAACGAGAGGTCCAGGGACTCCAGACCTGCAGTCTTGAGACAGAGCAGCAGCCCCAGGGAACAGGTCTCTGCTGGTGAGTGGGGCCTGTGAAGCCCTGAGCGCCGCTGGCTCTGGCCCAGCCGCACATCCTGAGACACCGGCAGCTGCTACCAGCAGCAACACTGACACGATCATCAATTTCTCCGAGAAGCCACAGCATCTGGGGAGCATATTTCATTTTGGAAACACTGCGTATTGATGGCTCTGAAACAGACTTTTTGTAGGTTTTCTGGTTCATGTGAAGGATTGAGGAACACTCGTTTCATCTGAGAGAAAATGAAAAAACCTCACCGTATTCTGCCACCCGGAAACCCTGGAGTTTTAGCCATCTCTATTTGCAATAGCATATGCCTGAAGTAGGAAAAGAATCAGGCAAGAATCCTCTAGCATCAGTCTGAGCCATCCATTCTGCAGCCCCTTATTATCCCTTCAGCCGGGGCTGCTTGGTGCCCTGCGCAGGCCAGATTAGCTCCAGCCTGTGGGATGGACGGGCCCACAGGCAGCTTCCCAGTGCTCTAAAGCTAAGGTGACTCATGCGCATGGATAGAATTTTCCCAAGTCACTGCAAGTCTCACGAGGCAAAGATAAATGTTTGAAAGAAACATTTAACACTCAAAACTGAATCCTGGATTCAAGGTGACCTTGGAATTTATATTAATGCTTTGATCACCTTCATGTCTATGAAATGACATGATTCGATTACCATGTGTTACATCTTCACATTTACTTATATCTCAGAGGGCCCAATTTGTGCCTCTGATGTATTTCTGAACTAATTTCTATGGAAAGGTATTTTTTAAATTCCTCTAAGTGTTTAAATTGTATTATTAATTCAACATGCTACTTTTGCTCCATTGTTCTCTCTCTCTTTTTTTTTTTTTTTTTTTTTTAAATGCAATGGATTACGTGAGAGGAAATCTAAGGTGATGAGCCATTAGGAATGCATCACCTCTGCACATCAGTTAGAAATACCGTTCCCATTTTTGACTGTATAAACAAGTGCTTAAATGCCCAGTTTGGTATTTCACGATGAAAATCCTGGATCTACCAAAGCCAGCAACAAAATTCTTACCAAATTCAATGGAGTAGAAACAAACCTTAAGAAACACAAGGCTTCTCTGTTCAGCACATTGGTCCCTCTTGCTATCTATGCAACACATGGAATTTGTTGATATCTTAATATGAATAAAATATTCATTGACGTGTTTTTATGTGTCTGCATGTGCACTGCAGCTGGATGAACAAGTCATCCTTCCAAGATCTTAACCCTTTTGTCTGCTCACAAATTATCAGCAAAGGCAGTGATTTTCATCACATTTATTCTGTTTTTTTTTTTTTAAATGCAATGGTTCACTTTAGGAACTCAGGCGGCATTTTGGAGCTTATGAACAAAATTAATTTTCTGTGAGTAACTGCTCGATTCCAAAAAAGACCTATGGCCATCCTCAGCAGGGACTAGCCAGGACCTTAAATATTGTCTGAAACAGGTCTGAAATGACCTGTACGCACTGGCTGGACACAACTGCTCTCTAGCCTAGCCTAGCAAACCTCACTGCTCCCTCAAAGCATGTCAGGGTGGAAACGTTGTATTGGGTAAGAGCAGTAACCCATCTCCACCATCCAAGAGTGGAAAGGGATCAGATAAGGCCAAAAAACACCACACTGTGAAACATTTCAAAGACCCTTGAAAGGAAGATGATGCTTATTTTCTACAGGAGCAATAGAAGTCACACACTGTCACCAGCAAGAGACTGGATGTTCCCAACTTTGTCACAGCCTGTGGCTAGATTCCTAATGCTCTCTCTTTCCTTCTGCACTCTCCACACTGCAAGTGAATCCGGGAAAGGCCACCGCACCATTTGTTGTAGCAAATAGAGTAAATAATTGCCCATGAGAGTGTTTGTACAAACACTGTTCTCTGCGGACGTTATGTAGGGATAAAGACTCACTTGCTCAGCTGTTCAAAGATAAGCCAATAAGCCAGGATGCAACTGCATACACTAGCAAAAAAAAGAAATAAGTAAATAAATAAATGAAACTACTGTTGTTTCAGCTCACTTAGAAGACCTTACAGAAATATTTTGTGCTGTTATTTGCCTAATTCTGCCCGTACACATTTCCATGTCCAGATACAGTAATTAGACCTATGAAATAGAAACAGCTCAATTTTTATGCTCTTCTCCCTCTCTCCCTTGCCTAACACTCCTACATTAGTAACTAGAAATAAACACTCAGCAGCATGAGAAAAAGGGGGGAAGGGAAGGCTTTAGAAATGCTTTGCTGGTTTCTGTGGAGAAGAGCTGATAGCTACAGAACCCTCTTAGGGAAAACTTATTAAGTGGCTCAATGTACCAAGGTGACCTGGCAGGCTACTCTAATTACCAGTGCTTGATGTGACACGTCACAGCACAGCCGTGGTGGCACTGGAAGAAACATCTGGCTCCCGGCAGAACCATCCTAAAAGAGCAGTTCTCACAGCAGCTGATACCTTCACTTTGGGAACGGAAGTGTTTGTGTTTCTGCCTTTATCTCAGGCAGAAGAACTGGGTGCAAATGGAAAGACTAATATCTACCCTACAAGGGTATTCTGAGAGCATTGGCTGAGACCAAGACGTATAACAAAAGTCAAACACTTCTGACAGTTGAAATACTGGGGCTTTAAAATCAGTCGTGTTTGCTTTATGCTTTAGAAAGATCTTCAGGAGAATGGAATTCATCCCGATTCATCTGATCTGAATCTGGCTGTTCTTTTTCCCATGGAATGAGGACATGCCGCAGCATAGCAGGCGCCTGCTGTCAGCACAGCCAAAATCCACGTAGGTGTGCTCATCTTGTCTGTGTGTAGAAACGCAAACATGCAAACAAGAGAATTATTAGAAACCAGGTCTTGTTTTTTAAACCAAGCCTGACTTGTGAACCCCTCCACAAGGGGTCAATATGCAAATAGTGTTGCAGATGTTACTTAAGGTACAAGCAAGATCAAAGAAGCACTTGTGATGCTTGACTCCAGTTCTTGCCAAGGACACTGATAGTAGAGATGGATAGGAAGGAAAAAAAAAAAAAAAAAAGGGAGGTCATAATAGCTCCAGCATTAAACACTCCCCTCCTTGTGGGTAATGCACCAGGCTCACAATATTGCTGAAATCAGCTAGACTGGCAGGCCTGATAGGGAAATGGAGCCCATCATCCTGCAACTTCAAACCAGGTCAGGTAGCACAAGGATCTACATCCCCAGAGCAGAAAAGGTAAGAGGATAGCAGAAGATCAGGTACCAGGGACTACACACCTGGTGTGCTGCCAGAATAAGAGTCAGCAGCAAGAAAAGGACACTGAAGGAGAAGAGGGAATACATTTTGCAACAGGAAAAAGTACTGTTCAGGTTCACATAATGATAGATGATCTCTAGAGGTCCCTTCTAAACCATTCTGTGATTCTGTGATCTGAAGGATATCATTCAAGCTACTTTAATACCTTCGAAGTGCAAAAACATATTACCAGTGTTTTAGCTGTCTGGTCTCTTCAGCTTTTGCTAAGGCTTCTCTGCTTGATATTTAGTAAGTCTTGTCTGCTTGAATCTCCAGTGCTTTTGACATCAGAAGGCCGTGATAACGATACACAAACCATTTCAGAGAATGAGCATGTCTATTTTCACCAGAAGACAGTTTGCATCCCAGCAGACCCCAGACTCTGAGCCAAAAGACAGAGACTAAAGTCCTAGTTAACATACCCTTTTATAAGTCCGCTCTTGGTACAATTTCAGTGGTCCTAGAATATAAGGGAAGGAGATTTTGTCTTTAGAAGAAAAAAAAAAAAAAGAGGCACACAGGTGCAGCTGGAAAAAAACAGAAGGCTCTGCAGCTCTTCAGGTCTGAGACAGAAGCAAAAACTTCTTTCCAAGAACGAGCATCCCTAGATTCACTTCGCTGTGGGAATCGCCTGTCACCTGCTGATAAATGCATGTCGCTACTCCTAGCTGCATGAATGACAACCTAGATTAAAAGGTCTAAGGTAAGAGGAACTTGGAACATAAAACACGACATTAGGCAACTCTCCTTTTATGCTGGAGACTTTTTGCACCACAGTGCCCCACGCAGCCCTTATGGTGAGTAAGGATCAGACTCGCTGTCTTTTATACAAGGTGTCAGGAAATAAATGTATGCTGCACCTTTTACATTTCTTCTCTCATTGTTCACATAATAATGAGCAGGCCCTGTCACAGGACCCAGAAGATTACATTTTCCATCTGCTACAAACAGCACAGAGCAATAGTTTTACATTTCCATGTAGGGTTCAGGAGAAGTGTTCAGAAAAGTCTATTAGGAATGCACACTGACAGGCTATTCCAATTAAGCAGCAAATGAAAAAAAAAAAAAAACACTGGAAAAGAGACTACATTACAAAGTTTGTCTCTAAGTCTTAATTTCCTTGAAAACTAAAATACTTTGGGCTGGTTAAGACAGCATCAAGAGCAAGAGTGGACACACATTTGGTCAATGTCTTTGTCTTTTGGTCAAAGTGAGGAATGAAAAATCAGTCACCTGTGTGACTTTGCTCATAAGAGACAACAAATATTGTTGGCAAGCTTAATTCACCTAATTGAGAAGGAGAGGAGAGGACCAAAGTTAGAGCACACTTGGTAAACAGGAAGGGCAAGGGACTGGAGCAACAAGCCCCAACTGCATGAACTGAAAATTAGCGAGCAAAATAGCAACAGGATGGCTCTGTCACCACTTTGTGAACTACTTCATCTGACGCCAGTCTCATGAGAACAGGTGACCTGAAAAGCCTGAACTCTACCATGCAGCCCACAATATTTATCACCTCCTTTAGTTTCTGGTCCACCATGACACAGACAGCTCTTTGTTCTGATCCTGAAAGGAAATTGGCTAGGAAAGGGCCTTTCATCACAAGCACTAGCTGGAGATGAAAACTCCCCCTCTTATTCCCTCTTTTGTGTATCTCCTTTCCAAACTTAATGTATTTTCCTTCTTTTTATTTTACCTTCTGTTTGGAATATAAGATTTTTTTAAAGGGCCAATACTATTCTTTTTCCAAAGATACTGCCCCTTGCAACCAGACAGTTAAGTGAAAGAAATACCTTAAAAGCCTAGGCATAGTAATCACCTATTGCTGGCTGAAGCACCAAGCCAAGAGCAGGCCTGCACTTAGCTGCATTTTCCATCCACATTGCTGCCTGTGCTCAGGCTCAAACCCAAAGACACTGAGCCAAGCTTTGGTTACCCACCAGTCAAGGGGGTTTCAGCATCCACATCTAAAAGAGAGCCTGGGTATTTATTAGGCCACAACCTCTCAGCTTCAGGACATCTCTGGCATTAGGCTCAATCCTGATCTAATTTGTGCTTGTGCATAAAGCAAACAGTAAATAAATTAAGACTTGACTGAGAGGCAGGTCTATCATTCACTACAAATGAGGGTTGGTAGCACCTGACGAAAGAAATGGAGGTAGCAATCTCCTCACAGGTTGGGTTTTTTCCCTCCCCCTTTTTGCATGTGTTAGTCTGGAAGGAAACAGGACTATGGTGCCAAAGCAAGAGCAATAACAGGTCCAGCCTACCTCATCTACCCATTTCTCCCTGAAAGGTAGTTGTTACCTTCTTTAACGAATCAATTAATTTAAATTTAAACAAGGAGATGGGTCTTTCTAAAGAGTTTTCTACAATCACAAGGAAAGGGAACCAGAGGTACTCTTAGTATATTATATTTTAATATTCTTCACAATTTAAATTCTAAATATAAGTATTTTTTTCTGTTCCTTTAAGGATAGGGCAAAGACATTTGAAGAGTGCATGTGCTTGTGCCAGAACCCAGTGCGAGGGGAAGTCTTTGCACTCAAAGCCTGTGTTTCATGTAGCTGTTTAATATTGCACAAGTGGTAGAATTCACGTTAACACCTTTGAGACGCTGGGTGCTCTCAGCGCTTTCACATTAAGGACACTGTGCTCAGGTACGCCCCAGTGAACCATGCTTTCCGTTCAAACCGTCAGGTGCTGCCAGCGCGTCTCATCTCCAGACACAAGCAGGTACGGAGCCAGGAGGTGCTCCTGGCAGAGCCCGGTTTGTCAGGCACGTGGAAGTGCTGCCCTCAAGGCAATGCGATCCTGAGCAACCCCCCCAATTCCCTCTCTGCTGCACTGTAAACACGCGCCCAGAAACTAGCACAGTAGGTCACACGAGCACTGCGGGATGAGCTGCGGAGCGGAGCCTGCCAGGCTGAGCAGAGGTAGCATGAAAGCACCAGGGCTTCCCCACAATCAGTCCAGATCACACACCAAGTTCCCGGTGTTTTCTCAGGCAAGGGAGCATGCAGTGGAGCTCAAAGCTCCTGCACGAATCGTGCCATTGGCCTTCTGGTGATGGTGCAGTGCACCTGTGGTAGCTTTTACATCCCTGCCATCGCGTGACGCAGAGGTTCTAAACGTTGAGAAGAGGTCACAGCCTCCACAGTGCCCTTCCTACAGCTGGCTAGTGGTAACCGCCTGCAGTGCGGTACATGGCCACAGGAGCTACAGGGAAGCCGTACAGGGAGGCAGTTGTTATTCTGAACACGACTGCTGCAGATGAGCAAGCTCTGTGCCGTGGGCCTCCCACACCAGTCAATGGAAGGCCCCTGCAAGGAGGGTTTGGGGGATCTTGTGGGAATAAAACTTTAAAACACTATTTGATCATGCACTCCATCTGTATGCAAACCCGTTCTGGGCTTCAAAGCAAGCGCTACACATGGCCTGACTACACAATCAAGCTTTGTACATAAGGACTCGGTTAAAAACTAACAGGTGCAAACAGGAGCAAACAGGAGGAGAGAAAGGGGGTCACCTGGCCAAACTGTGAGCACAAGCAAAATGCTCTCAAGAAAACTTACTGCTCATAATGTGGTCACATATGTTCACAAACTGGACCAGTCCCCTACCCTCCTAGAGGAGGGGAACAGATGTCTCTGAAAACAGTTCACCTAAATGCCCTCTATTTTTGGGCACTACCTTTTTCCCTTGCTGCCAGATTTGAAAGTCCCATTTGCCAGGATAATGTGCCCGGCGTGCATGAAGACTTTCAAAGTTGAAGCATCCGTCTCTTAGCAACCAGAGAGGCCCAAAGGATCCTTTTTTTCCCCCCAATAACCCACTGAGACATGTCAATTACTTACATTTCCCAAAATAAAGATACAGACCAGATACTTCTCATCTCCCCCACCTCACGTTCCAAAACACATAGAAGGAAGGAGCAGAAGGAAGAAGCACAGAGTAGGTAACAAAAAAGCCACCATTACCTGGCAGAGGAAGAAAATGTCAGGCAGGCTGTTGTGTATTTCCATGTAGTGGCAGTGACCCCAGGGCAAAAGGTACATGGTTGCTTGGTCTTGTAAGAGAAATGGCAAAACCAGGAGGGAAGAGAGGAACCATGTTATAATCAGCACTTGGAGCTGCATCTTCCACAGGGTTCTCACTATGTCACGGACTGAGACTTCCTCTGAGCTGTGGATGCCAGGGAGCAGTGAAGGTCAGGCGCACTGAGCTGGAGGAGCCAAGGGTGACCCAGCAGGGGCAGAGCCCTTGCTAACAGGTACCAATCTGAAGGTGCCAGCACAGGAGACAGAGCCAGGTGCTGCTGACAGGGTTCACCAGCATCCTGGGGCAAGGGAAGGGATCAGCCAAGCCTAGGGTCCAAGCAGGGAATCCAGCTGGGAGCAGAGGATGTCCAGGCCGGCACAGCACTAGCAATGGAGCTGCAGCATAGGTCCAAAGCCCACCCAGCACACAAGGCCAGAGAGAGGCCTGGAGACCAGCTGCAACACACAGCCAGGGTCCAGACAGGAGGCAGGCCTGAGGTCCAACCAAGAGGCAGGACAGGAGGGAGGTTCACAGGTTAGCAGGACTGAAGCCCCAGCTGAAACAGGCTCTAGGGCCAGTAGCAGGATATGGGTAGAGACCCAGGTGAGCCTGGTCAGGCCCATTAGTACCCTCAGGGCAGAAGGAAATGAGGGATGAATCTATTCCCTCCCCTGCCTCTCACAGCTGTGCCAGGTAACACCCTGGAGGTGATTCCTCATCCACCCACTCACAGACCCCAGGGCAGCCAGAGCACCCACTGGCCATCACAGACATCATGTATATAGGGGCAGTTTGCTCAGGGGTGCACCATTGCCCCTCACCATACTGAGTTGGTTGTCAACCCCAGTCTGTCTGTCAACCCAGTCTGCCTAACAACTTGCTGCCTCACTCGGCAGAAAGGAGGGGGTCCATCGCTGCTACCTAGCCCCAGGGCACCGCTTCCCCTCTGCAACGTCCCCTCTGCAGCGGTCACGTCAACGCAGGGTCACCCGCACCCTGCACGAGCCGGCCTCAACAGGACGTGGGGAGGTGAGGGACCGTCACAGCAGAGGCCTAGGCTGTAACGCAGGCGGGTGGCCAGGTTAACGGCGGTCCTGCTCTCGTGTTCACCCAGGGAAACGCTCGCCCACGTCACACAGCACGCCTGTCTGGTTCAGGAACACTACCCCTGCGTGCAGATGCAGCTGGAGCCTCCACCGTGACGCTGGTCGGGACAGTTTCAGAGCGGCGCTCCCAAGGCACATCCATGCTGCTCAGGTAAGCAGAGCATGAAGGTTCTTCCATACTGAGGATGTGGCACTGGAGAAGCAGCTCAGCGATGTCTCCCTCTCCTTAAAGTTAAAAAACCACCAGACAGCCGTAGACCGGCATACAATAAGGCTGACACTACAAAAGCAGCTAAATTTGTCAGCGCAATTTCGCGAGCGCTGCAGAGATCTCCAGTGCAAATAGCAGAGATTTCCAGTGCAAACAACAGGAAGGTTGAACCTGAGGTGACCGAGCCAAGTTTGGGACGAGGCAGGATTTAACATTCAATAACAGAAAATGGAGACGTTTCCTCCTGTACCTCACCCTCAATTGTGCTTTCAAGAGTTCCAGTATGAAAGGATCAAGGGGGTCGCGTTTCTGGCTCGGTTCCCAGCTTGAATTCAAGTGTAGCACTGTCCGTTGCACAGATTTTTCACAGAGCAAAATACTCTTGAAATAATTTGCACCGTAATTGGAAACCTTGCCTGCAATTTTAATTGGAAAAAATAACTCATTGCTAATAAAGGAAGTCTATTAAATCCTCACCACTATGTCAAGTTGTTTATTATGCAGTATTTACAAGTTTCCATTCAATTTTTGGATGGTTTAACAGGAACGAAAATACATGATACAAACATAAATCCACATATGCCTATGTCCTTCTTCACACACATATGCAAGCAAAGTACAATGCAACTACCTAAGGAACCAAACCTGAACTAACATCTTCTTGTAATAAAGAGCTGGAAAACCACAAAGCATTCAGTTACACACACAGGAAGGCTAATGCATTCCTAGAGACTTCTGCCTGAAAGCAACAGGAAATGCATTAGGATTTTTTATTTGAATTTAGGAGAGAAGTATTCTAATGGTACTAGGGGAAACAAGAGTCTCTTTTGCAAAATGTACGTCTCCTGCTAACTCTATAAGCAGATGTGAGTGCACATATTTACCGATATCATATGGCCTGAGAAACAGGGTGTGAAAAGAGGCAAGGCCAGAACTCATAAGTGCTTTAAAACCACAATAATGTCAAGTGATCTGGTCACCTCCACTCAGCCAGCAGGCAGAATGCAGAGTAAGCATAATAGGATCATAATGGCTCAAACCAGTGAGCAATTGAGCTGCTAAATTCTGAACAAGCTGCAAATGGACAGGACAGGCCCAGTAAGAACCCTACAGAGAGCCTAATGCATCTTTCTGCTTCTAACAGTTTGTTATTCCTACAAGGTCACCTCAGGCCTCAAGGAGCAGTTAATGGAAGCAGCAGTCTCAGCGAGCTCTTCTCATACCTCAACCCTTCTTTTATGTCTGGGAAGCAGCACACGGGATCATCACTGCATTTGCAAAAAACAGCTCTCCAGTTTGGGAGTACTATTGCCAATTAGCCGTACTCCAGATGCCTTTGCAAGGCATTTATTGAATGCAAGAATGCAGGCTGGGGCTGAGGAGTTTGGAGAAAACTTCTAGAGCTGCTTTTGCACAAAGTTCTTGTGCCTTATCCCCTCACTCCACTGTCTCCCTCACTCCACGGCCCTGCAGCCGTACACTTGGGCTTGGAGAAGGGCAGGAAAAAACCTTGTCTATGCCTGAAGAACTGCTGTGAACTTGAATAGGTTATATTTCAAATTTAGAAAATAGATCAGAGCAAAAGATTTAGTGAGCAAGCAGGGTATGTCTATTCTATTGCAACCTGTATAAAAGTGGGACACAAAATGACCGACCTTCCAGGTAGTGTGTCCCATTGGCGATTTAAAGACAAAAATCTCAGTTGCCATACTCTTCTTTCTACAATTATTTTTGTCCCTATTTAAAATGATGGTATTGCAAGTTTATTATCACTTACACTAGCTTGCCGATTAATTATTGTTTTGGACTTGTAATTAAATATTTGCAAAACTCAAAGAATTTCAGCAGTGAAAGGAATTGCATTGTTCTGAGGTTACTTTTATTATTTCCTCAAAGAAACATAGCCCACCAAAACTGCTTAGTTTTCATAAACCTTGTAATCTTTTCTAACAAATCACTTACAGAAATATTTCTCAGTGTCTATTGAACATGGTGATAGCAAATACATGTAGGCACAGCATGTAATTTACAGAATATTTTTGTTTTATTTATAACATGGAAGTGAACAGGACAGTCTGTTTGCAGTTGCCATGGAAATTGCTGGCATTAGCTCACGTCTTTCCAAAGAGGAAGCAAAGAGCTTTTCACTTTCTGCTATTTAGCCTCTTTTAATATTAAAATCCTATATGCTGCATTACTACAAATGGCTCCTCTTTGGAAGGTCGGGGATATTCCAGAACCACTATTGCTAAAAAGAAATTAGCTATTTTGAATACTGCGCATATGTTTTGTGAACCTTGTATTTCATGAAACAGACTGAGCTCATCTGCTTAGAAGCTTTTTTTTTTTTCTCTCTCTCTCTCTCGTTCTTTCTTTTTTAATATTTAGGAGAAGTCTCCAGATTGTGAAAGAAACCATGGGAAAAGATGTGCTAAAGAAGTCTATGCAAAGCACCTCCATGGTTTTAACTAACTTCTCCAGAGCATATTGCTGCTTTCTGGTATAATCCCAGGAGCTGGAGGCTCTCACCAATGACAAACATCTGTATTACACCAACATTCATCTTCACTATTAAAGTCTGGCTAACAAAAGCAACAAAAAATCTCTCCTCCCTTGAAGAAGAATTATCTTGAAGAGAGGGAAGATACTCCATGAAATCCAGATATTTCACTTTACCCTTGCAGCTAGTAATAGAAAGCTCCCGGTTAAATTAAGGTAAAACAACAGCATAAAACCCTTTAGATATGACAGCAAAGTCCAGCTTCAGTGAAGTTTCACAGAATGGTTAAGATTGGAAGGAACCTCTGGAGATCATCTAGCCCAATACCCCTGCTCAAGCAGAGTCACCTAGAACAGGCTGCCTAAGACCATGTCCAGAGGGCTTTTGAATACCTCTGTGGTTGGAGACTCCCAATCTATCTGGGCCTACCCTGTTTCAGACATCAGTACATTACAGAGATGACAAAGATTAGAAAGTCAGAGGATCTAATTTTGCCCCTTTATTTAAGTGCGATCACTTTTAGGTATCTTAGGTTAAAAAAAAAAATCAAACTAGAAGATTTTTTTTAAGAAAAGATATGGTAGTTTCTGGTGATGGAAAATCGACCGACCACTTGCCAGACTGGAAGAGAGATTAATCCCTCTGTTTGGAGGGGTTGGCTAAATGAACCTATCTGGAACAGGAAGGAAGCAGATCAGCTTGGGGTAAGTGAGGAGGAGGACTTTCTTGCCCACATATGCAAGTAGGAACTTTCTCTTCCTCTTAGGCAATATGTCCTAAATGTCCAGGATGTAAAATTTTACAATTGTAAAGAAAAAAAAGGACAAAAATATTGACAACTTTCTTACCAAAATGTACTGTTCATTTCCAAATCAGTCACCGAGCTGAAAATATGTCTAAATATGAAAAAAAAAGAAAAAAGAATGTCTAAATTGTAATGAGTAAAACAGTTTCCATCCACCTTGTTTTTTATCAGATTGTACAGGATATCACATTTCAGCTGCCCATCGCACCTTTCTCCTATAAGATCTCCCGCTACTCATTTTCACGAGGCATTTTGTAGTTTTCTGCAGCCTACCAGTTTTTGTGGTAACACAAAACAGCATATGGCATAAAATGATTCCTGATCTACACACAGTACCTGTCAACTAAAGCAAGATGTTTACAGGTTTAGTTCTGTAGTACACAAACTGCTGCGTTTTGCACAGAAGATCTTCTGTTGTCCCCAATGCTAGCAGTTTCCTACATCCAATTTTGTAAAAATACAGGAGCCATCAGGCAGCAGGCAGGGCAGCTGGGACCTTAGAGCCAGCAGCAACATAGCTGATATCAATTCAGTTTTTTACTGCTAGGTGAGGAAATTAAAAGGATAAGGGAAAGATAGGCTGGACTCATGCCACCCCTTTAGAGGTGAGCTGCAAATAACCTTTCAGTAATGAAGGTAACGTGAGGGTAGGTGCCAAGTGCCCTTCCTGTCATGGTTGTGCAAGGCGGTCAGCACATACCCAGCACTTTCATCTCACATCCCGCAGAAAACACACACACGCAGAAGTGTGGATAAAAAACGCAGTTCATCTTTAACGGGGAACTCTTCAAGTCAATATATTGCTTAACTGGCAAATAACACAGCACTTTGGACAGAGGTGAAATGTGGGGATCATCTCTCAATTACAAGAGCCTGGCAGCAGCATTCAGCACCAGGTGGAAATTGTGCTGGGTCTTATCAGGCCAGCCTGTCAGGAGGGAGTCACAATAATCTAATCTTGATGTGAGAAATGTACAGGTACCCAATTCAAGGTCAGGACAGCTACAGACCGTAGATATTTGTTAAAAGATAAGAGAGCCTCTGAAATAACTTTCAGGACCTTGATTTGCTGAAGTAGACAAAATTAAAAAAAAAAAATCTCCGCTTTCCGCTGAAGGGAAGTGCAGGTAGCAGTGATGGACAAAGAGCATTTCACCTCAGACAGAGCTGCCTTTCAGCACTGTTTCAGTCCGTGATCCATCTGCATCATTTGTAAGGAACAGTAATAGGCTGCCAATATTTTAATAAGAAGCTGCCACAAAATTCCCTCTCAGCTGTGATAAATCTACAGGCTCCAGGGAAGGGTTGTTTGTGGAAGGAAGGGGCAAGAAATTAGAAATCTATCCATTTTTCTTCTCTTTCCCACTGAAACATGCACTTCAGCAAACCAGAAGCAGGGAGGGAGATGCCGATACTGTGAGGTGCGTCACTGCACCCACGCTCTGTGCTGGCAAGCCACGAGCTTTCTCCAGAAGCTATTTAGAATCATAGAATCATAGAATGCTTAAGGTTGGAAGGGGCCTCTAGAGGTCATCTAGCCCAACCTCCTGCACACGCAGGGTCACCTAGAGCACGTGGCACAGGACTGCGTCCAAGCGGGTTTTGAAGATCTCCAGGTAAGGAGACTCCACAACCTCTCTGGGCAGCCTGTTCCAGTGCTCTGTCACCCTCGCTGTTAAGAAAATTTTCCTTAAGTTCCTGTGGAACTTTTGGTGCTTCAGTTTGTGGCCATTATCTCTAGTTCTGTCGGTGGCCACCAGTGAAAAGAGGCCAGCACCATCCTCCTCACTGCCTCCCTTGAGGTACTTACAGACACTGCTCAGGTCCCCTCTCAGCCTTCTCTTCTCCAGGCTGAACAGGCCCAGCTCCCTCAGCCTCTCCTCATAGGGCAGATGTTCCAGGCCCCTGATCATCCTTGTAGCCCTGTGCTGGACTCTCTCCATCAGCTCCACATCCCTCTTGTACTGCGGAGATGTAGCACACTAATTACACAGGTTGAAAATAAGGTCTTGGGCCTGCGCTAATGAGTCCTGTCTCTTGGCAGGGCTCACCTTATTTCAAGGCTTTGCAACAGGAGGGAGCTGATGCCCGTCTGGAACAAGTGAGCATCCCTGCACCCAACTGTGCTGGCAACACCCAGAAGGTTGAAACCAGATGATAGATCCCGGGTGTTGGGGAGGTCATGGGTGTGCGAACAGGGAGAAGGAAGAAGGAGAAGCAGTGCCAACCAGAAAAGCAGAGTTAACATGTCAGGGCACTAATCATTTACTGGCACGCTCTGCATTATCACTATTCATCTGTTTTCATTTCCACATGGGAACCCGCATACCAGACTATACAAACACACAACCAAAAAGCAGTCTCTGCTCGGAGCACACAGTATAGTTATGTATCAGACATTTGGGCCAAGGAGGTCAAACCAGTAACAGTATCACAGATTAACTGTGTGATTCTTGAGTTTATTTAGCCAAAGATGATGTAAAAAGCAAGATCCTTGGTTTACCAATTGCATATGAATGCCCGGAGTTTGTAAAACAGGCAAGACTTTCTTGAGTAGCGTTGAAAGTCACCACAAACTATGCTAAGAAAGAGGGAAGTCAAAGGACCCAACCAAAACTAGAAATCCAGAGTAGGATATAAAAGAACTTCGTGGTAGCTAGCTAAATTAAGTGAGACAAGATGGGGCTCAGATCGACAACTAGGTAGTACTTTGCTTCCTCACCTTACTGCTCACTCCTTGTCCCTGGTTCCAACGTATTACCACTATGTGCTATTATAATTGACATTCTGCAATCAGATGCATGCTAAAATTTTACTACCGAGGGAAAATCAGCTGTTATAATGACAGTGCACAACCCTACAAAATACAGTGCTGATCAAACACACCAGCTGACACACAGCAGTCAGCTAATGGCTTCTCTTTTATTTTTATTTTTTTTAAGGAACAGTTGTTGGCATTCTGAGCTTATTTCTGAAATGGTCAGTAAAAATGCAGGTACATGGGACAAGTTAGTGTTTGCATTTTTTTAAAAGCTATACCAGATAAATTTGTTTTAATCAAATCATCCTATTTTGTCTGCCTTTTGGCTCTTAATCTAATGCAAGGAGTAAAGTCATTCCAGTTCTTTGAATTTTTGTATTATGGTCAATGGAATTTCTATAGAGAATGTTTTTCCCTCTAGTTATAGTAACAAAACACATTTGTTGGCTTCACTCCAGGGATTCTAAAGAGGTATCTATCCTTGTTTGATTTCACAGCAAATAAGGACTTCTACACACACTTACAGGTGATATAGTTTAAATTAGATTTATTTCAATCTCTAGTTCTTATGGCTTTGTAAATACTGATAGAAGACCATGTTGAACAGTGGAAAAGCAAAGAGGGCCATTGAATACATATTCCTAAAGAAAAAAAAGAAACAACTGTCTAGAGAGACCTGGAAAATGTGTTAACCTGATCTCCTACTTCCAATCCCCCTTGACACCCCAGAAAATACTGAGGAAAATAGATAATTAGACACTTTTTCATGCTACTGCTGCCAAGTTAAAGAGGGAAATTGGCAAAATATAAGAAGAAAAGCCTTGTATTCACCTCAGTGCCACCGCTTCTTTGTGAAAACATGGAGAAAAGGCTGGTAGAAAAGGCTAACAGCATCCTATCTGAGGGCTACAACTGTTTTTCCAATTCCTATTCTACAACTGCAGCTCTCCGTGCACTTCTAGCAATAGGTAATGATGCTTTATTACGTTTCCAGAGATTCTCTTTCCACTCTATGGTCAATTCTGTTCCATAACTTCTATTTTTTCCCTTATTTCTCCTCTTCCATGTAATTTGCAATTGCCTTTTCACCCCATCCAGAGCTCCTGCCAGTCAACTATCATATAGGTGATTTGGACTGAGGTAGTGCTAAGAACTTTAATGACAGACCAGAGACCCTGCTGAGTAGACGGTGAACAAGGGAAGAAAGGGTCCTTTGCTGCAGAGGCCTTGCAGTCCCAACCCCTTCGGTCTGTAATGCTTTATCCCTATTCAACAGTATGCAGTCGGGTGTCACTAAGGGCTGCACAGTTCTGCACGCACACACACTCCTCCAGAGACCTGCATTGAAGGGGATATTTCCAACCAATGACTGTGTGGCCTCAAAGTCTTCATTCAGTAGCTTTTTCATTCCTTTTTTTTTTATTATTTATTATATATTCTGGCTCTTGGGGCTCGTTGCTGGAGGCTGTCTGACGGGCTGGCTTCTCCGGTGAAACAACCCCCTCTCTAGAGTCTTGCATCGTTACCTTCACTTAGCCAGGGCCTGCTTTAATAACAGCTTCATTGTTCCCTTTGGCATCGCTTTACACACAGCACCTAGCGCGGGGAGCCTTTGCCTCAGGCTTGCTTCCTGGCAGCACGTTGGCCAAATCCATCGTCATTAAACATTCTTTCCTCCCCTGGACTCAGAGCTCAGCTCCTGAGCTTTGAGCATGAATAGCACAATTCTGGGCTCTATCCAGCACCAGCCAAGAGCTGAATGCATAGGACTTTTGTTTGTCGAGCTGAGCTGAGTCACTACCCACCAACAGAATAAACACAGCCACTGCAACGTCACGCTGGTACAGAGCAACACACCACAGAAACTGGCTGTGCAGGTAGCGACAGCAGTGCTGAGGGCTCCTTGTATTTCATGCACATGGGGATAACACCTTAAACATCTGGATAAAAGCGATGGAAAGTCTCTTTGCAAAGACCAAAGTGAAAATGTCACTGGATATCATTATACTAAGAGGAACCTTATCAATCCTGATATATTACAGGAGACAGAGAGAGAGCAAAGGTGATAGGGCCTAATGCCTTCTGAGACTGAAGGCCTGCAAGGAGAAGTCCAGGAGCTTTGACTCAATCTTTTTCTCAGTCACATTTGCCCCTCTACTCAGCCCTAGTGAGGCCGCATCTCGAGTATTGTGTCCAGTTCTGAGCTCCACAGTACAAGAGGGATGTGGAGCTGCTGGAGAGAGTCCAGCGCAGGGCCACAAGGATGATCAGGGGCCTGGAACATCTGCCCTACGAGGAGAGGCTGAGGGAGCTGGGCCTGTTCAGCCTGGAGAAGAGAAGGCTGAGAGGGGACCTGAGCAGTGTCTAGAAGTACCCCAAGGGAGGCAGTGAGGAGGATGGTGCTGGCCTCTTTTCACTGGCGGCCACCGACAGAACTAGAGGCAATGGCCACAAACTGAAGCACCAAAAGTTCCACAGGAACTTAAGGAAAATTTTCTTAACAGCGAGGGTGACGGAGCCCTGGAACAGGCTGCCCAGGGAGGTTGTGGAGTCTCCTTCTCTGGAGATCTTCAAAACCCGCTTGGACGCAGTCCTGTGCCACGTGCTCTAGGTGACCCTGCGTGTGCAGGGGGGTTGGACTAGATGATCTCTAGAGGTCCCTTCCAGCCTTGAGCATTCTATGATTCTATGATTCTATGATTAAACCACAGTGACCACAAAGATAAAAATAAGTGCCCACACAGGATCCAAATTAAACAGAGTCAGGAACAGAGAAATAATCAGCAAGCTTTGCTATCAGCAGACCAGTGACATCACTGGATGCTTTTTATGAGAATTATTACACTAAAATGAAAAGGAAACAAGCTTTATATTTCCCCCAGTTTTCAGCAGCTATCTGATGAGATGCTGGAATGATTAGTACTCCCTTTCATATCATTCCTCTCTGAATAAACTGGGGTATGTCCATTATCCTTCCACAGCTCTTCGTATCAAGGCAAGTAGGTGGAGAAAGCTTTGAAATGCAATAGCATTTTTGAAGGAAAATTACCAGAATTCTCAGTCTCACTGCTCACTATGCACAAACTAGTCATAGTTCTCATAAAGTACAAGCCAAGGGAGTTTATTAATTTGTGAAAGGCTATAATTACCAGTAACAGCCAACTATCCTAGTAGCTCACTTTTGGGAAAGAAGAGATCACCCAACATAAATGCGCTTGAGAAAGAAAGCATAGAAAAATAAATTCCAAATGAAATCGTGACTAACAATCTTGTATTGAGATATGTATTACTAGACTTTGAATAAAATGCTAATTATTGTAAAATTGATGCATGTTAGAAGCAAATTTTGCTCATACTTGTTTTGAAAGTTGTATACTCAGAAGTGATGGAGGAGCCAAAGGAAAAAAAAAAGTTGTTTTGTATTTTGAAAATAATAAAATTAGGACCTGAATGTATAACTAATAAAATGAGCTGAAGCCTTTCCAAAGTTTTAAGTATGTTTGAGAGAAACTTTGATAGCTAACTAACAGACTCAAAACAACTTGACTTTCCTACTTGAACTTTAGGTCAACCAAGACCAAGGTCCACCTGAAAACACTAAACCTAGCAGAGTAACCCAACAGCTCACTAAAGCAGTGAAATATGCTTATGGAAAATGGATCTTTCAACAGGCTTCCATTTACAGACACCAGAGGCCCACAGGCATCTTGTAGAACAGGGAAAAATACCTGGTCCAGCTCAGCTTGCTGTGATTAAAAAATTCCAGATGAAAATGAGATTTAACTTTCAAGAGGAGGCCAAACTAGAAAAGAAATATATAGCTCCACCCGGAACTTATCATAACTGGGGATATCCTGGCTGAAGAGAATTCAAATATTTCACAGATATTATTCAGAGCATGAATGAAAACTTGAAATCTTGAAGTTTCCTGCAGAAGGAAAAAATATTTTAATTATTTCTTCTGATTTTTTTTCCTTTTTTATTCTCTCCAAATGAGCTGTAGAAGTTGGCAACTATGACTCCAAGAAATCTTCAAAGCAGCCGCAAAACTGAGAGAGAACCAACTTGTCCCCTGGAATCAAGAGAGCTCCCACTGTGAAACCAAACGTTCTCGGTCCAGACTCAGCCTCCAGCTCTCCAGACACAAGTCCCAAGGCAGCTCTGCACAGGCACTGTTGTCATCAACTGTAATGCTCTTTCTTCCAGCAAACTGGCTGCATGTGAATTGGGCCCATGATGACTTCACTATGTGTTAGATGAAGTCCACCAAAACCTGTTTTAAGCAGTAGGCTTATAAGGAGCACAGAAGTTTCTTCAGTCCCTACACTTCCTATGGGAGTGCAAAAACAGGGCCAAAAAAAGTCATGAAAATGAAACTATCCCAGCAACTCCTTCTTAAAATCTTTGGAAACTAACTTACATTATCTGGATGTTCCATCAAGACCTAGTCTTCCCCACATACAAGCAATTATTTAAACAGGGGATTTAGCACAAAGAGACTCAAAGGCACAGACTTTACTGCCAAGGGCCAAAGTGTGAGTGGTCCTGCCCAGAAGTCTGGGCTTGGAGCCAGGATACATGATGAGGAACAAAAGCATAGCCACAGCCTTCTACTGCTGGCCAAGTGAGGAGCAAGTGCAGATGCTGGCCTAAAGAAACCCAGTGCTCTCAGCAGCTGTTTACAGAAAAAAACACTCCCAGAACAACCACAGCACACATAAAAGCGCCTAAATAAGCTTCAGCTGAAGAGGATAAAGGTCTGAAGCCATTTGCCCTAGGTTCATCACAGCCCTGATCTAGTGGACCTTATCTTGCTGTTACATGATGCAAAAGCTGTGCTTGGTCTCCCAGAGATGTCAGTGAAGGGAGGGGACTGGATGGGAAGCGCTGTCTCTCCAGAGCCCTGCCCTCCAACCTTTGCTGTCCTTGCCCCTCAAATTAAAAATTCTTCATGCCTCTTCAGAAGATGTGGGCGAGCTGTCTCCAGGTGTTTCATGCCTCACTACTCTCTATAGGGAGGCATAAACATTCATCTCACAGCTGCTAAAGCAGGAGGTTGCTCTTTTCCTTGTTCATCCAGAAGTGACAGCAGCGAGCTCCCAGCTTCCAGTAGGTGGTTGTTGGCAGATGATGCCTTTGGGTGTCACGACAGAGAGACCTGCCGATACGAGCCAGCTCTGACCGGGAGGAGAGCTCACCAGAACACGTGCCAAAGCCTCCAAACTGCCTTCATGCTGTTTCTGAAGATGACCCTTTATCAGGTCAACCAGTGCATCTTCAGCCAAGCCTGTTTGCTTACAGTTATAGAAGAGGTCCTGAAGAAGACAAGAGTGTGCAACTCTTAATTACTGATGTAACAGGCTGCTTTCTTTCAAAGACAGTAATAGCGAATTCCCTCCCACCTCTCTAATTAAATATTAATGTGATAAATGAGATGGTGTACTTTAAAAGAAATCTATTTTGATTTTAGAATCCCACACTTATCTTTACACACTGTGTCAAGATGCCTTAAAGTGTTAAATTGTTCCCTGCCATCCTCTCCCTACAGAAATCTCATTCCTTTATTCCTCACTCCTCCTCCTTTGACATTAATAATAATAATTGACATTATTACACTGGCCTAGTACTCAGACAATCTTATGTTACATTTTAGCTTTGCTATGGTTTCTTGTATGACCTTGGAAAAGTCATTTGGTTCTAGTTCTTTGGTTTCCATTTGGCCAGCTGAAAAAATTTTAATTCATCTCATCTTCCCCTCTTCAGCATGGAAAATCCATAGGGCTCAGCAGAATGGGGCCCTGATCTAGGTTACCATCAATAGCCATTACTGCTAAATAGACCCTTTGATGCTACCGTGCATCTTTTCCACAACTGCTGACAAAAAGACAAAGCAAAAAACAATGAGCCATAACCTGGGCCTTCTGTAGGGAGCAAGAAGGGTAGTTTTGGGACTCTACTTCAAAAGGTAGATGTTTCCATTATAAAAGGACTCCATATTCAGTATTAGAAGATCTAATCATGGCATCTTCCAACAGGTCACAACTACAATCAGTCCAAAAACTAACACCTGAAGTAGGAAAACAGTCAAATGCCACTGAACATCAGTGGAAACTCAGGGCCCAATTCCCTCCCTGCTGCTTTGAAAAGCTGGTTGGAAGAGTGGCCGATAACTTTTGGAGATTCCATTATCCGTGCTCCCCATTGCGTCTCCTTCTGTATACTAGGCCCTTGTCAGTGATATCCATTTAAGAGCACTCTCCTCAGCAGAAGCCAATAGCTGTACCTAAAATAAATTGCTCTGCTAATCAGCAAAAGCTGAAGTTAAAGGGCTGAGTGGCTCTGTGAATATCAGGAGTGGCGTTCCATCTGTGGGATGCCATCTGTGGCTTAGGCTCAACCAGAGAGCCTATGTTTAATTAATGTGGCTGTAATTTGCTCAAATCTTAATAGATCATGGACCATTCCACTTAATCAGTACACACAAATTGGCACATTTGAGCCATCCCGCACGATACTCTGTGGGCTGAGGGTTGAGCTAACGCACAGTTTGAACTGCCCCTCACCCTCCATAAAAGTTCAGGTCATTGCAGAGGTCACTGTTGTGTAGAGCAACAAGGGAAATCTCAGATTGCTGTTGCCCGTCCTGTACCTGACCTGTAAATAAACACAGGATTGATGTGTCTAGCTTTGCCAGTGCCTTCACAGCAAAAAAAAAAGAAAGGGAAAAAAAAAAAAAAGCAGAAGTTTCTCACTTGAAACTCAACAGCAAATCCTGTAAGCAAAGTGAGGAAGAGCAGCCAAAGGCAAAAAGCAGAGAGAAGTCACTGGTAAGCTCATTTCTTCTGGGAAATAGCAACTGCAAGATGACTGTGGCGTTTGCAATAGGGAAGAGAGGACCTCAGCTTGAGGGATAGGGTTGTGGCTGGATGGAGAATGCTGAGTGGCTTGGCAGGGGTGCAAGAAAGTATGGGATATGTGTGGGGAGGAAGGACAGGGGTCACAGTCTCCTTCCTCCTTTTTCATTAAGCATCCTCCCCTCTTAAGCAAGACACATAATTAGTGTAGTTGAGAAACTGGGAAAAAATATAAAAGTGCTCCATTCCTGAGCTACTAGTGTTCTTCAACATAATCTTTCTTAAGTTTCACTTAAAAAAATAGTACCTCTGGTCTACGCTAAGCCCCAACTCATATCCCAGTTCCTTCTCCAAACCTTCTCACCATTTAAACTAAGCATTAGGTGATCTGATGGTCCATCAGTTTGTTAGGTGGTGATAAGGACTGAAACAGAGGAGAGTTGGATGAACAAGTTGCTCTGGTTTGAAAAAATAAAAGTCCTACCATAAATCCATATGAACCAAGACTTAAAAAATAGATGGTTTTCTCTGTGTGCAAACCCAAATATTTGTCAGCAACTCCTTAAACAACTGGGAGAACATGTGTGCATGTGTGTAAGTGCATGCATGAAGAGAGGGACAGCAACCTAAGCAGGGAAGAGTCAGGGCCCAGATGCTTCCCCATCAACACGTGGACAGTGCTGAGGCTTCTACACACAAGTAACAAGGAAATAGAAGTGCTCTGAACAGGTTTCTTTATGTTGTAACACAGGCAGGAATTGCAGCAAATGATTGCATTTCATCCTCTTCAACGGTAATGAAAATGTGTCAGTTCGTATAAACACTGCATGTTTCATTTCCTTAACGAAGGTTAATGAAGGCTTAGGAACTGCAACAACAACATGCAGGAAACTCAGTTCAGAATAAACTTCAGGCCCTTAATTTCATAATATAAAATCCCGTCACGAACATCAGGAATTTGGGGTCCACAATTAACCAGTTTCTGCCATGGAGAAGGATTTCTGTCTTCCAGAGCAGTTTCCGTTTCCATTCCTTTCTGGAGCAACAATCCTGAGATCCCCATCCAGTGAGCACTATTTCCAGATGCACATGAAACGGTTTGCTGAAACAGAGCAATCCCTAATGAAGAGACCAATTCCTCATGTGTTTACTTCTCCATGGCGGATCTGTGAGAAGCCTCAAGCAGCCAAGTTTGAATATAGAGGTGAAATGGAGAAGCTGACATTTCATTTACAGAATTTACATCCAAAGCAGAGGAACCCAGATATCCAGAGAAGGAAGCTAAAGCCCGATCTGTGAGGCCACCTTTCCTCATTTTTTCCTTTAAAACAAAACTCAGCGAGAAGTACTCCCCCAATCCAATTGCTAGGCCACAGCTGCAGTGAGGATGCTCAACAACAGCACCAAGACCCAACTGAAAATAGCTTTTCAAGATCTTAACATCTTCATGGGATATAAGGGTGTCTCTTCATCCAGCTGACAAGAATACAACATGATTAAGTAGAGGAGAACTGGAGGTAGACAAATTCTGCTGGAAAATAAGCTCTGATTATTCCTTTGCAGTTGTTTCTAACAAAACTAGCTGATCAACCAGAGGCATGGGAGATTGGCCATCGTTTAAAGGACAAATACTTTCCCAAAGTGCTATTTCTGAGGCAGTTTCTCAAATGGTAGTGTCTGTGCTCCTGGTAAGAAATCATAGAATCACAGAATGCTTAAGGTTGGAAGGGACCTCTAGAGATCATCTAGTCCAACCCCCCTGCACACGCAGGGTCACCTAGAGCACGTGGCACAGGACTGCGTCCAAGCGGGTATGGAAGATCTCCAGAGAAGGAGACTCCACAACCTCTCTGGGCAGCCTGTTCCAGTGCTCTGTCACCCTCACTGTTAAGAATTTTTTCCTTAAGTTCCTGTGGAACTTTTGATGTTTCAGTTTCCGGCCATTACCTCTAGTTCTGTCAGTGGCCACCAGTGAAAAGAGGCCAGTACCATCCTCCTCACTGCCTCTCTTGTATTCGTGTACACTGATTAGATCCCCTCTCAGCCTTCTCTTCTCCAGGCTGAACAGGCCCAGCTCCAGGATCACCTCCCTCGACCTGCTGGAGATGCTCTTCTTAACGCGCCCCAGGATCCCATTGGCCTTCTTGGTCACGAGGGCAGACTGCTGCCTCATGGTCAACTTGTCGTCCACCATGACACCCAGGTCTTTCTCTGCAGAGCTGAAATGGTCTAGCACAGGTAAGCCCACCATCACCATGGAAATCTAAGTCATCTGCTGGCTGCAGTGTCAGCGACGTCACTTCTCCGTCCCACTAGCAAAAGAACTGTGCAGCAAAAGAACGGGCACAACACAGCACTGGCTCATAACTAGCTGTGGAAGGCAGAGAGACACTCGCATACACTTCTAACACTCCGTTATGCAGCCAACATTAAATCAGCTTCTCTGACATCTCTAGCATGTGCCCATGGATCACCCTGAAATATCAGCACAACTGTTTCCCAACAGTAGTAAATCCATCAATTCTGCCTATGTCGTGCCAAGTTTTAACCATTTCAGGCCACCATGGCTGTTGTATTTGACACTTTCACAGATCTTATGACTCAGTTTCCTTTTTTTGCCACCCTTCCTGGATCTGGAGATGCTCCCCATTACTCTGAGCACATGTCTCTCTAAATGACATTACCACACAACTATGGGACAGCTCTTATAACACTGCTGCTATATACAGCAATTTCCAATTTCTGACACGCAAAGTGTCATGCTCACAAAAGTGCTGGCACAGGCAGGACTCCACACTGCACTGAGCATAACGCCGTGTTTTTCTCCTTTGCTTTATCTGCCTTTGCTTTATCTGGCACATTAAACATACACAAGTTGCCGCTGACTTTCAGTGTCTGACATTTGGTTTTCAACAGGCAACGGCTCATGCTGCAGTGTTGGTTCTTCACAGAGCTACAACCAAACCAGACACTGAAACTGCGCCCGTTTAGCAGAAAATTTACAGGTCTGACATTAGTTCCTTTCAGTCCACCGAATTACAGATAATTGGAATTAGCGGCAATATGCACTCACCGCAAATTGCTTAAATTCATGCCACAAAACTCCGGATGACTGTCAGAGGTAATATGCCTACTCAAAATAGATGTGACAGGTCTCATCTCAGACTTTCCTGGTCTTCTAGCTTGACAGTAGGATGCTTCTATGCAGCCAGCACGGTCCTACAGCATAATATGTATTGCTCTTTATTGAACATAACTTCAAATATCCCTTTTCTTTATGGTCTGCTGCCCTTTCTGGATTTCTTTCTGGATTTCTGTATGCTCTATGTGCCTCAGTTTAAGCTGGACAATTTCCTTTGCTTGGCAAATGCTAATTTGCATCATTCAGTTCTTCCTGGATTAGTTTTGTCTCATATCCCAACCCTGAATACAGTGAGGTGCTCAAAGGCCTAATCCTTCCATTAAAACAGCTGAGTCCCAGATCAGTACCAGATCAAACCCAAACTCAAGTTCTCCTCAAGTTTCTGAATACAGTCTCAGCATTGCCATCCTCTGCTTGAATTACAGGAAAACTAGTAAAAACATTACTTACTTCAGAAACAGCTGTTACCAAATCAGGTCACCTTCTGTCACATTCCTATCTGTTGGCACTTGTAGCTTGCAGATGCAGTGTAAAACACTGTCTATTTTTTCAATTAGCCTGCACTTTTTAAAATGTTTGCCTATAGCAGGACTCTGTGTTGCTTTGTTTTTCCACAGTTCTTTTTCCTGAGGGTTTTTTTTTTTTTCAAACTTCTGGACTCACATGTTGTTCAGAAATCACTCGGAGCCAAGATATCTGAGAGAGATTTGCTTAGAGATACTTATCTGAAAGATGCAGTTTCCTGCGACATTGACCCTATGCAGTATCAATATATGCTGCAGGGGAACATAAACATTGCATTTGACAATAAATAGCTGGGGAAAGGCTGTCAGAGCCAGAACAGTGAGCCACGTATGTGTATCAGCATTAGGAGGCGGATGGAAAAGTATCAGCATTTAACAACGAAACTGCAATTGCCTAAAGAAACACTCATCAGAACAAGGAGCACTTCTCAAGAGCACATGGAGAGGAAGTGTGGGGAGGAACAGCCTTGGGATGCCAGAGATAAGAAAATCACATCTGCTGTGCTCTTCTGATGGGGCTGGCCACCAGCCCTCAACGATCCCAAGCAAAGCCGTGTTTATGTCGCAGTTTACCAGCTGGAGCAATGGGCACCAAAGATCAAATAGAGCCAATTTTCTTCTGAAAAATTGTTGCTAAATTGCTCATGTCTAGTCGTTAAAAAGATTTCATCCTAAGCAGATGGACTTGGAAGATTTAACAAATGGTTAATATAGCACAAAAGTGTCACCAGTGTTTCTGTTCCTGGCCACAAAGTGCTGGTGGTCACAGTGACCAAGCCTGCATTTTCTTTAAGGGAGGAAATGTTCTGCTCCCTCCCTTGGGACTGCAGTGTTCACAGTTTGTTTTTGCTGTGAACCAAAGGTGGAGGATGCGAAAGTGCAGCTCAGGAGCACAAGGGAAAGGACAGCAAAGCCGACAAGAAACAGGCCAGTGTTGCTCTGTGCTCTGGAACAAAAGCTGAGAAAGGGTTAAAAAGCATCAGCCCAAGGAGTGAATTTAAAGGGATGCAGTAGCTGAGCGGTGAAGGCAAACCAGGAACCAAGAAGATGTCTAATTTGTGGCAGCCAGACAGCACCACACCCGCCCCTTTAGCAGCTGGAGCATCGGGCAGCTGAACTCTAATGGAGTCAATTTGCTGCTGGAAATAATGACTAAATTACTCCCATTTTCCCCGTGAAGAGACTCAGGTCTAAGTAGATGAACATCAGGAGGTAGCAAAATGTTAGGAGTACACTGTGTGTTTTCTTCCTCATGGAAGGGAGCTGAAAATCCACGGCACCCTTTCAGTGTTGCTGGTTCCTTCTGCTACTTACTACAGAAGTCTTCCACCAGCTTAAACACATTTCTAGCTCAGTTCCTATCAAGCCCCAAGGAAGGCAGCTTGGCTGAAATGTCAGTTGATAAATGACAGGGTTTATGTGAGGACTTTCTGGCAGCAGCATTTTCAACTCTGCATTTTCTGTGAGGGAGAAGAACCATCATTAAAGTGGGCAAAGGTCGGTTATTCACTACTTCTGCTTAGGTGATAGCAAAGTCAAGCTCCTTACTTTCATGCCATGGTGTAGCTGAAGTTGCAATGGGTACAACAGCTCTTGGGGCACTTCTGGACCAGTGGTGCAATGTCCTTATAAGAATAAAAATAAAAGAATAGCTGTGATGGATAGAGCTCAGCCATTTCTCCTGGCCACCTCTGCCGACTGCAGCGTCAAGGCAGAAAGATCCCAAACTACAATTAAATAAAGAGCTCAGGTGAAATATCTATGCAGCTGAATTCCCAGCTGCCAAACGAAAAGAAGCAGGAGTTTTTGCAGAGCCCTATCTAGAAAAGCACTTAGGTGCAGTGAAGCCCAGAGTATTTCTCTTGCCTTGCTGTAGCTGCAGGCTCACATAGCTGGTGGACAAAACTCTCTGCTAAGTATTTTGGCAGTCCTATAGGACTAACTGTCCTCCAGCATCACAGGCTACTCCCACTAATACTGAATTGCAGCACAGAGACCAAGCACCTAGCAATTAGGTGCCATGATACCTGGCTTTCAGGGGCCCAACTTTTTTGGATCTTTTCTTAAGAGCCATCGAGATATTTATCTCCCCATCTTATCTAGGCAATTACTGTTCCCAGGGTAAAACCACAGATAAGGTCTCGGCTATACAAACGTCATGTGTGACAAGCCCTGGGGAGTCCTGTCAAAGGCAAAATGAGACTGATGGAGACGATAGCTCCCCCCTTCAGTACCAGCTGATGATTCATATGCTCCCTGTCACTTGATGGAAAAGACATTGCAACACTCCATCAGCATCACCTAGCCCTGATCCGTTCAGACATCCCAAATCCACACAAACTTTACAGCTAGAAGCAGCAGCAGTAGCTAGGGAAGAAGCCAAGTTATTCCACAGTGAGCCTGGGCTACTTGAGGATTACTGTGAAATATTCTTGTGCTCACAGAGCAATTCATTAGCAGGCCCCAGAGCATGAATTCTCCTGCTTCTCTTGTTCCCGTCATTTCTGTCACTCTTTTTCCCCAGCGTAATCATCTAGGTGAAGGATACCTACAAAAACCCTCATTTCTCATTTTAGGAGTGTTTTTTCATTTTCCTCTAAAGGAGCTTGGCAGTCCTAGGGCCTTGGCAATGAGGTATCTTCGGCAGAAGGACCAATTCGAAAAGGGTCAGAGGAGACTTCCAGCAATGTCCCCACTCTTGAAGATGATGACCAAATCCTCACGCCTTGCAATAGTCAGGTATGAGCCACTTCAGGCTATACACACATAAATGGTACTCGTGCAGACTGCATTGACAAGGAGTCTATCAGCTGATGGGGTTGCCTCCTTAAAATAAACCAAGCTTCCCCTTGAGAGGGGACAGGATCTATCAGACTATTACACAGTCTTAAAATAGCTGTGTTTTCAAAACACACTTCAGCTGCCAGCCACACTCCACACACTGAAACTCTTCTCCCCCACTCAGAGGAGACCCGTGCGAACCTGGACCAAAATGCCCATACGAGGTGGTCACTGCACCCACAGTGTCACTGTGCCGCTCTGGCACGGGTGGCAGCTACGATGCCCAGAGCACTTGCAACATGGGGTCACCGCTGCCTCAGCACTGCAGGCCCAAGGCACAGAGCTGCTCAGCCCATCACCGCTACCTCAGCGGCACTGCAGGCCCAAGGCACAGAGCTGCTCAGCCCGTCACTGCTGCCTCGGCACTGCAGGCCCAAGGCTCAGAGCTGCTCAGCCCATCACCGCTGCCTCAGTGGCACTGCCGGCCCAAGGCACAGTGCTGCTCAGCCCGTCACCGCTGCCTCGGTGGCACAGCACCAAGGCTCAGAGCGGGCCCCGCTGCCTCGGCGTCGCAGGCCCAAGGCTCAGAGCTGCTCAGCCCGTCACCGCTGCCTCGGTGGCACTGCAGGCCCAAGGCACAGGGCTGCTCAGCCCATCACCTCTGCCTCAGCGCTGCAGGCCCAAGGCTCAGGGCTGCTCAGCCCGTCACCGCTGCCTCCGTGTCACAGGCCCAAGGCACAGGGCTGCTCAGCCCGTCACTGCTGCCTCTGCGTCACAGGCCCAACCTGGGCATTTCAGGCACTGCTGGTGAGAGAGCTGGGAGGGGGCTGCTCAGCCCCAGCATTCAGATCTGTAACCATCACCGTCCTGGCACAGGCCTCTTGTATGAGTCATGCGTTTAAGCAGATTAGGGATACAGATAAGGTGCTCTGTGCATCAGCCATGACAGGGACGCAGGTAGTGAATGAGCAGAGCTGTTCCAGTCATCCTCCTAACAGGAATGATCGTTCGCTCTTCATTATCCAGCCTCCTGCATCATTTTGTGGCTTTCCACCATCAGCATTAGCATGCATGTCCCAATGACTCTTAGGGTGAGTCAGTGAATGTAACATATTAGATTGCAACTGAAGCTTTAATAAACAGGGCTCTTGTTTTTTTAACTTGATCTCTATTTCCATAATAAAAGCTTTCTGTTATTACCTCTGCATGTACTTGTCAAATCAGAATATTTGCAGGGATATTCTCAATTCCCAGTTACTCAATAACTTATGACGAATGCAGAGTAGGAATGAAAGCCAGGACATTTGGGTCCTGTGTCTCGGAGCATGAACGGAGCAATGCGGCTCTGCTGTACCATGTATCTGCTCTAAGAAAAAGTCCTGGTGTTCTTCCCCAGAGGGCTTACAAAAAGCATCCAAGTTGGTATTTTCAAACTAACCTTTTTCCACTACATTTTCCTAATGAAAAAAAAAAAAAGAAACTATCTGTCCATGCATTGTATCATCCTAAATTTCCATAAGCCGTTTTTTAATTGATAAATGTCCTCTTCAGATGATTTTCCATAGAGGAACACACACCCTCAGCTCCCTGTACTGGCAGTGGGGAGATAACATCCCGATGACAGCCAGTGGCTGTAGGTGGCTCAGCTGTGTCGCCTCTCTTTGCTCAGTGACCGTGACCGTGCTGGTCTGGAGCTCTCAGATCTAGGTGCCATGGCTTTGCTCTGGGCTGCGGTCAGGTACAACAGCTCCTGAAGTAATAACTTTCTGCAGTATGTTCTTGCCTCCAACTGTTCATTCGTTCGCTGTGGCCTGGCTCACCTTGGCTCGGAGACAGACAAAAATCAATATTTGACCCGTCCTTTGGTGGCATTCCTTACATATCTCTCTTCAAAATTTCTAGCATATTTGTTTACCTCCACTGAGCTAATCGTTTGAAGATTTTCTAATCAATATCAGCCAGGGTATTAAAAAGATGCTGAGTAAGATTATTTTAAAATAATCTAAATGAATCAATGAAGACAACTCGGCTACCAACAAAGTTATTACTGTCACCGTATTTGGAAGACACCTGGGGATGCTGGGCTGGGCTGATGCTTTGCAAGTTTGCTCTGGGACCATGTAACAGACGTCCTCAGGGCTGGGCTTTAGCAACACCTCCATAACAGACACAAATGATAATGGGGGATGATTTATTGACTAAATAAGCAAAAATAAAAACATCCTCCTGAGCTTCAGGAGTAAAAACAAATCCATAAATAGAGCTGGCTTGAAAATTCATTCAGGAAGCGCAGGAAGAAGAGGCAGCAGAAGGCAAAGCAAGGGCTGCCGCAAAAATCCATGCTGGAGGTCCAGGGAACAAGAGCAGGCCGAGGTCAATCCTGGGGGACACCCAGGCCATCCCAGGAGCTTCCGCACTGCCTTCCTTGGCACAACTAACTCTGGTGCCTAACTGAGAACTTGAGCCCGCCTCAGCACCCAGCAAAGGCAGCGGGGAGGTTGGGAGCAGGGAGGAGAGACAGGGCCAGCGCCTTCTCCAGCCGGTCTGTCCAGTCAGACAAGGGGGTTAGTTGTCTCCTGGCAGCAAGGGCCTGCAGGTGCCGGGGGGGCCGCCAACCAGCTGCCATTCCTTGCAGAGGGGGCTGCTTCTACCCCTTCCCCAGCCCTGCAAGCCGGAGGCTTTGCCTGGGTGCCCTTCCCAAGAGGAGCTTTGGATGGGGTGAAGGGAAGCATCACGGGGACAGAAGGAGTTAAGGTGGGAAAGGCCTGCTCTGAGCCACAAAGTCAAGACGCGGAGATCCCCAGATAAGGCTCAGAGCGGGCTCTGCATTCCCTGAGCCCGGCGTGAGCACGGATAAGGTGGGAAAAGCCTGCTCTGAGTCACAAAGCCGAGACACGGAGATCCCCAGATAAGGCTCAGAGTGGGCTCCACATTCCCTGAGCCCGGCGTGAGCACGGAGCATCTCCCCAGGGCACTCTGCTTCCTACCTTCTCATCAGCTCCTCATGCAAAGCTGCAGCGTCGCCTCTCTCCATTCTCCCTCCTCCTCCTCTCTCCCCAGCCCCAACCTTTCTGCCATAATCCCACGTATGATCCTCTCACTTTGAACTGCCGTTTTTTTTTCCTTCTGCAGTCAAAATTGCATCAGCTGAAGCTGGAGAGGGTAAATCTCTCAGAAGTGCAGCAGAATTTCTCTGCACAGCACCTGGTATGAATCAGTGCGACTCACACAGCAGCATCCCCTGACATGCCAGGCAGGAAAACCAGCCCCTCGGATGCTCTTGCTTGGGGTGCTGCAGCCATCTCTTTCTGGCCTCCTTCTAGGGGCAGCTAGCAGAAAAACAGCCACTTTGACTGGCTCAGTGCATTGCTAAATTTTGTTTTCTGGCTAAGAATATTTTTTGTCCAAAGTTAAAAAAGGCCACAGCCATCCAGTCAGCAGCAGGACCTTGGATGATCTTTCCTGTGCCAGCTGTATGCATCCACCTTCCAAAAGGCAAGCAACCCACAAATCCACAAATTGGATGGTAAGCACCTATTGGCATAAAATCTTTTGAGACATCTAAATATTGAGGTCCAAGACTACATATAGGAGTTTCAGGATCAGATCTTAAGGCCCAGCAAATCCTGAAACATGTTCTGATAAATGCAGGCTTCAGGTTGCCATTTAGGATCAGAGGAGACAAGAGAACAGCCTATAAGGAAGCTATAGGGGACTGCCTATAGGGAACAGCTCCTGGAGTGAGCCATTCCCAGAACAATACCCAGATTTGAATTCAAAGAGAAGGAGCTCATTCCCTCCCAGGGTCTTTTTCAGATCAGTGCAACATCCCAGGAGAGCTCAAAATCAAGCAGCAACCCCCAGTCCTGCTGCAAGAAATGGAGATGCGACATTCCCAGAAAGCCTCTTTGTGTCCCTGCTAATTACCTACATTTTTAATTGCACAAAGGGAATTTTGAAAGCCATACTAAAAGAAAAGTCTAAAAGCAGATTAGTTAGACAAAAATGCCCTGAAAGTATACATTCAGGTAGCAATAAAAAGACTTTTTATCGTTGCTTAGAGGCATGCAATAAAAGTATATTTTCAGTGCTTGGTTGCCACAAATAACTGTGCTACAATTAGATGTGTATATTATAAAATTGTGTGGGTGTGGTAATTATCACCCTTTGCAGGAGGAATATATTTATACAGATCCCAAATTACAGCACATAGAAACCTCTTTCGAGAAGCTCTAAAAACACAGGTTGAGGTGGGGAGGAGGATTAAACTTCACATTTTATTTCTGGGAAGTCTTCTATGAAAAAGTAGCATGCTTCACATGTTGTGTTGGTCTTGAAACGTGTAACTAGACAGTTAAACTAAGGCTGGGAGAGGCAGCCTTCGTACATCTCTGTCTGCCTCTCACATGCATGGCAGGTAGGGCGGTTTCAGGCCTGTTTTTAGGGCTGCACTCCATGTAAACCTCTCCTTGCAGTAAGCTTGCTTAAAGTAGCATCCAGGCCTCAGTTCAGATGTTACCGTCATAGAATGCCAAGGTGAATTTATGCCTGCATAACTAAGCACAACCAGGCCTACTCTGTGTTGTATGGCCTTACCTTTTTGGTATGAAGGCATCTGTGAACGCTTGTTCGGCTCATAGAAAAAGGACATGTCCAGCTGCAGAGAGCTGCAGCTGGATCCAATATGGGTTAGTGTCTCTGAGGATCTTCCCTGCTTCCTAGTCTTGCCTGTTTTAACCTTGCATTTGGTTTCCAAATGCAAAAAACCCTTCAGCCTGCAATCTGCTCACTGTATAGCCTGAGAATTAATTGGCCTCTTATGCTGTAGTTCCTACAGTAGCCTCAGATGAATCCCTCACCACTTCCAGCTTTTCCTCTAGCATGATTTTGGGGGATTCTCTTTACCCTAAGAAGTGCTTCGACTACATATGGATCCATCATGTTTATCTCTTATGTAAGGCTGCTTAAGCACTTGCTTGCAACCTCTTAACATCTGCCTAAAGCCACTACAGCTCTTCGCAATGAGATGGAGCTCGACTGAGAGCCTTTTATTATTTTGAATCCAATACTCCCAGCTTGCACATTATATTCACAGAAGCCCGGTGAAGCTTTGTAAAAATTGTCACATATATTCTGTTTGGATGGAGTCATTTTCCTTGTTTCTACCCCTATCATTTAAAAGTTGCCTGCCTTGGTCTTCCAAATGCCATTTTTAGACATTTTCTTCTTCTAATTTGATGAGCATCTTTTATTTTCTCTCACTTTTATATAACTCCATTAGAATTTCCTGAGGTCAACCTAGAGGGCAGAACATGCTGACTATAACTGGCATGTTCTGGACTTTCTTAGCTGTGTAAATGAAATTAATATATTTGCCTTCAGTGTTATTGTATTGACTCTCCATTGGCCGTCTTATTTGGTCGCAGTATTGTTTGTATGAGGTTAGTAAGGTCACAACTTTATTACAATAGCACCATCTTCGTGTGCCTCGTTTCCTCCTTTGCACATCAGTGTTTTCAAAGGATTTGCAGAGCTGTGTCAGCTGAGCACAGCTATAAGGAAATTCTGCTTGGAGCAGTAAACAACTTTGACCATTTTTTGCACCGATACCTACATTGCAGGATGATGCCATGGATGTATTTTTTCTTTTAGGCTGTCCTTAAACTAATTTGTGAAGTTACTACCCTCTGCTCCTTCAAATGCTTTCTTGAGGAGCACCACCATGTGATGTCTACACCAGTGAACTATGTTAGAATGACCAAGCTGTCATGAGCAACACTTCCACCTGGCAGACCATCAACATAAGTCAGAGTGGCACCAAACTATCTTTCAGGGATCAAGAGAAGGTTTATGGAGCATGCAGAAGTAATTGTACTTTGACCTTTCTTGGGTTAATGGACTCATGTGACACTTGAGATAGACCTGGCTGACCAGGTTTCAGGTCAGGTGTCTGGGCTGGAGTGCCATCAAGAACACTAAATCAGTGCAGCACCGCTGACGAGCAGCCTGGCAAGCAGCATTTCCAGCATACAGAGGGGAAATATTTCTACTGGACACCTGACAAAAGCCAGGTTTCTTACAGCAACACTGATAAGGTTGGTGGGGGCCAGGTCAACATTGTCTGCATTAGATTCTGGTCATAATCCAACAAACCTACACTTTTTTTTTTTTGTGGAATATTTATTGGAAGAATCAGCACTGCTGTGCAAAGAGGGAGTATGCTGAAGACAGGAGGAACCACGAGAACCTGAACATCATCTTTATCCAACAGAGCTTCAGTTTGCAGAACAAAGAACAGCTAAAACAGTAATATCTCATGCTATGAATTGAAGCCACAGGGCAAAGTCACTTCCAAATCTATCAGAAAAATTGCACATGTTGACCACATTTGAAAGTTTCAGGATGAACATGCAACAGAACAGCCCAGCTTCAAATACCAGCTTCTTCTGACACCACTGAACAGTGGTAAGGCTTGAGCCAGGTTGAGTTCACTCAGCAGCTGTGGGATATTCATTTCACAGCCATGCTGCAGAGAACCACTAAACTGGGAGAAACAAATAAAATCTCAAGTGGAAAAGTCAGTAGCTGCTTACCACCCTTCCATTCATTAAGATTTCACTGTAAATGTGTTTTTTTTTTCTCTCTCTAAATATGAAAAAAGAGAATATTTGAGGAAAAAATAGATGGCTATAGGACTTAAAAGGAATTGTAGTTCTTTTGCAAACTCTCAGTCTTTGCTACAGTGGTGAATCTTCAAATGCACTGGATCTCCTATAATGCATCCAAGTTCCCAGAGAGGAAAGCAAGAGGCCTGACTTGCCATGTTGTGCTGCGTGCTGGGATGTGCCATCCAAACGGAGGGGACATTGCCAGCATCGCAGAGAAACGGGGCACAAGGAACACCAAAAACTCAAACAAAGAGCAACAACCCTCCTTCTTTGACCAAACAGTTCAACAAAGACACAATGTTTACACAGATATTTTTAACAATGCTTATTAATTTTTTTAAAATTCCTGCAACAAGCAGTTTGAAGAACACTTGCTGAGCCATTCATATAACCAACAGGCAAACAACAATACCCATTAGCCTTAAAAGAAGCTGACCATACATAGCAGTTCTATGTCTGGTCAGTGTGCAGCATTTGACAAGAAAAGGCTTGGAAGAAACTAAAAAAGAGGTTCTGCTATTGTATGGATTCCTGACACTTACTTCAGAGGGACCAATCTAAATATCTTCTAGGACTGTAGCTTCACAGCACAAGTAGTTCAGTGGCTACAGGGATCCCACCACCCTCCATCCCGGGAAAAAGAGGTGCACACCATAAGGAGCCACATCTCTCACTGTTAAGAGTTCAAAAATGAACTCTTGATTAGCTAAAAGGGATGCACATGCTAAGCAACCTGAGACCCTAAACTGGTACCCAATGAGCCAAACGTCACCCGCTGACTGCATGCAGGAAAGCAGAAATTCCCACTGTGGCCATCAGTCATGTAACGAGTAGACAGTTCAGCTGCTTCGGGGACAGAGTTGTGGTGTCTCTGACCACAAGCCTCTGCCTTGGAGAGAGAAAAAAAATCCCACCTCCAAGACTTTCTTTTTCCAGGCTCCATGATCGATGGGACCTTGTTTTTCCATGCACCCCACGGTGTGCTCCTTTCTTGATACCTTGCTGATTTACAGCCTGCTCCGTGGTGTCCCACCTTTGCTCTTTCAAGGATTTCAGGTCAGATGCTCACCCAGTCTGACCTCCTGGGTACCACAAGCCAAGGAGCCACACCAGTACAGGCCCTGCTTAACCTACAACTATTTTTTGAGCAAGCTTCTTTCTGATACACATTGCAAGTCTCAGAGCGCCTGTCACGACCTTAGGAAGGGCCCACTCATGGAGCAAGCCATGGAATTTTTGCTTATGAAGCTAACCATGTCTCTGCAGAGCTGAGGAGCCAAAGGCCACCCCTACAGCAGCTGAGAGCCCTCCTAAGGCACGAGGCTCCACTCATTTACACTCTCTCCCATCCAGTAGCAGCTCAGTTTAGTCCTGATGGCCAAGTTGCCTCCAGTTATCTCAGAGGCAGAGAAGATGGATTTCCCTGTGCTGTGATAGTGAGATTTACATCTAGATTTTTTTCTGGAATATATTTGCCCTGTTTATCCAGACAAACAATCTAAAGAACCAGAGGTATACTACAGATACAAGAGATATACCAATAAAAGCAAATAAATGTGAAAAAATGAAAACATGTAGAAGTTTTATACCAAAAGTTTTCCTTTCTTGCTTGTACTTGAGTTTTTGATTAAAGAAAGATTTTAAAGCAAGCATCATTTCCTTGAAATTTTCCATTTTAACTGAAAAAGAACAAGCACTTTAGGATGAGAACAAGAGCATTCAGCCAAACCCTTGAGATTTTCACTACCAATTTCAGCAGACTTGTTCGGGGGGAGGGTACTGTTTCTATGTTGATAAAAAAAGGTGTGTGAGAATGTTTTCTCCAGTCAGTTCTGAAAAGGAAGTTAGAAGTTCCTGCTTCTTCTATCATATTTTTCTCTGATGAGCCCTTCTCAGCCAGGTTTACTATTCTTATATTGTGTCCCAGCTGCTAACTAAGCCTTGGCTTATGTTCCTACTGCAGTGATGAGGCATTTCCATTTCTGATTTGTAGCATATGCTGTACTTAATATAGCACTGCCCTTGTGCACCACTTACCCCAGAAAAACGGCTATGCCAGCAATATAAAGGTGGTGTAGTCCCTTGAGTAAGACCAGGACATGAAACCTTGTGTCAATACGCAGATGTCACACCGTTAATTGAACAATATCAAGTCCTTGAACTGTAGAGAGAAGGGTTTTTTGTGTACACAGAAAGACATTCCACACTGTGATGAAAGCTTCTTTTTCAGCTTTCTCTTAGATGAACTTGAGAAAAAAATGCCTGCAAAAGAGCCAAGAGATAATGATAAAAACCTGAACCATTAATTCTAGAGACGAGGCATCCGAGCTGTTACTTTTCTCTCTCAGGCCCGCAGCTTGCACTACAAGATTCCTGAGGTTGTACTGGCATTGCTCTGGTGCCCAAGTTATCGTAATTTATCCCTTCCAGCGAGGAGAAGGCGCTGCAAGAGTAGCTGTTCACAAGGTGCTTTAGGAGTTCTGCTTTGGGCTGCCAGAGCAGAAGGTCTGAAAGTGGAAAATTAACAGCCACTGAGTTTCATTAGTATTAATTATTTGCTGAACTCAGATACTGTGCATGACGCCATGAGGCACCCCACAAGGTATTTCACAGCAGTTGCATTCTGCATGATGCTTCTTCTGGAGACCAACTGCAGAGCACCCTCTTCAGCACTTTGCCAGACCAGTCTCACCAGTTATCTGACTGGGTTCTGCGTGATGCAGGTCTGATGACTCACACTTTTCTGCTTTGTTCTAGGCAAGATCTAGTTGTGCAAACAGCTTCAGGGCCAAGGGAGCCATGTGGTGCATACAGGTCTCAGGTACGCACAGGAGTAGCTCATCTCACTGTGGGTCAAGTCCCAGAACCTGAAGCCCAAGCCGTATGCTTGTGCGTGCTCTCTGCCTTGTCTCTGTGTCTCTCTGCTCTCCCCTTCATGTCCCTTTAACTGTCCTTGCAGTTGAAGTACTCAGTGCAACCATCCAAAAGAAAGTGTCTAGCCTCCCTGGACAGCCCCAGTAATTGGATGTGGTGGTGAAACCTGTTTCTCATGGGGATGTGCAGATGCAGCAAGGAGCATCCTTCCAGCACCATGAGCACAAGCCCTGCAGAGTGAGTCACTCCAGCTGTACAGCGGAGCAGACTACTCTCTCACACATGGACATAGCCATTCAGCAGCCCAAAGAGCCTTTCTGGACGTGCTAAGTGGAGTTATTCCACTGCATCCAAGACAGGCTGCTTTACATCCACGTCAAGCTCCCACACAATATGCCTTGTCCTCCAGTCCGGTGGCAGATTGTAGTCCTCAATTGCACATCTAAGGATTTTTCACGTTTCAGGCTTCCAGGCAGTTCAGTAAATCTGCACTACCGATCTGTCAAGCAAAATCCACCTTAAAACCCCATCTTCTGTTGACATAAGAGTTTACGGACCCAAGTGCTATCCTCCCTCCATGCTGCACAGCAGAAAGCCTTTCAAATCCACGTTGGAAGCGCTTACAGGAGGTGCTGCTTACCCTGCTGCAGGAGTAATTGCTTGCGTTTCCAGCTAAGCCAAAAGTCAAAGGAAATTCTACTCAGGAGATGAACTGTGCATTACATAAGACTTTATACAATGTAAATTGCCTTTAGATTTATAGCAGTTAGAGAAAGGCTGTTCTGTCTGCTGACATAAAATATGGACTTTGTTTTAAAAGACTAGTGAAAAAGAAGGAAATTGTATATTTGGGGTTCCTGATCCTAAGGTTTTCTGTGCAGGGACCTGTCAAGCTTATGGAACTGAGATGGTATAAATGTACAAAATACAGACCCAGAGCAGGAGGTTTTGATCAGTTTGGCTTGTATGTGTATTATTAGAATAAAGTTTTTTTAAAAAAAATCCGACTTTCTATTCCATGGTAGATTCCGCTCATTCATTGTTTGTTTTTCTCTCCCAACTGAAGAAAAAAGTCAAAGTATCAAAGTCTTTTTCAGAATTACAGTTCAAAGATTATCTAAACTATGAAAGATTTTCTTTTAAAACATCATTGGAAACTGCTCACTTGAAGGCTATTTGGAAGTAACTGAATCTGCTTATGGTCCTAAGCGCTTGGTGCAAGAGCGTGTTTATGAGCGCCTTGCTCCTACCCTTTCTCTGGGTTGGGCTTGATACCCAGACTGCATCTGCTGGGATGTTCCTACAGAGACAACTTCCAAGACACACCACAAAGCACAGCCAAAGCAGAAATAACGGCCCGGGAACGAGGTCTGTATCACGGCTTTCACGGCAGGGGCAGACCCACGTTACCAGTGAGCTGGTCCAACACAAGATGCTTCATTTTAGTTCAGCTAAATATTTCTGCTCTTCACAAAATACCATTTTAGATTTCTTTTGCCTCTTGATTTTTTATAAAGATCTCCCTACATGAAATGCCAGTTTTGCAGATACTGCGTTTCCTACTAAAAATTGATTAAAGCGCATGATTACTTTAACAGATCTCAATGTGCAAAATATACTTCCTCAAGAATATCCTAATTAATCAAAGGATTTTTTTAGCAAAAAAAAGACTATAAAAACTGATCATGTCAGTTCTTTGTCCTTTAAACTGATACTCATAAAAAAAAAAACTCAAAAGACAGAAGACAATGAATTTTGATTGGAAAGACGAGGACGCCAGTCAGTAAACCCAGATCACAATTAGCACCAGCTGTAACCCAAGTGAACTCCCCAATTTAATGGTTCACAGGAGAACACATACATAGAGCAAAAGCTACCAACCAAATCAATTCACCCTCCTTCCCCCAGACTCTCTCCTCCCTCAGGTCCTCCAAACAAAAGTCTATTTCCCTTCTTAGCCGTTAAAAATATTTTTAGAGCTCTTCAAATACAGAAAGCAGAAAAGGAAGAAGAAAAACAATAGAATTTGACACAAAAGCACCCTTCTCATTAGGGTTTTTTAAATAGCATTAGAGCTCATTGAATTTCATGCACTAATAACATTCCTACTCAATCCAAGGCAAACCAGTCAAATCTAAATCTATCAAATTTTATAAGCAAAGGAGTATTGCCAAGTTCTAATGTTTCTCCTGCATTCATTGCTAGAATGTGGTCAGGAATCTCTTCCAAACTCCCTATTTCCTTTTTTTTCAAATCCTTTTTAAAACTACTACTCCACGGCAATAAAATAGCAGGGTTAAAAATGGAATAAAATCTCAAAAGCATCATCTATACAAGACTCTCAGATAGCTCTCAGATATGATGTGATGCAGTCCCCAGCTTTAGCACAGCAATCAGCCAGAAGTTGAAATTAAGAAGTATTTAACTTCCCCCCAGACAAAACACTTGGGCAGTTGTAGCTGACTGCAGAAGGGATAAAGCAGTTGGAGACAGAGATATGTAATTCCCTGGCTCTTGACTCCTTTGGCCATTCGACACCTACCTGCACCTTCGGCTCTGAAAACGAACCTCCCTTGCACGCACAGTGCCACTGACCTCAGTAACACCGGTCACACGCTTGAAACCAAGCATGGGAGGTGCAGTTCCTTGAGAGCCTGGGGGTCCACTGCAGCATGGAAGCCCTTCCTGCATAAGCAGCGAGACCCTCAGGGCAAATAGAAGAATTTTTGTAATCATGGGACAGAAACCTGCCTTCTCAGCCAGCTCCAAATGGCTTTGCTGCAAGTGCCAGCCGCTCACAAACCTTGGGCAGGAGTTGTACAGGCTACTGTGGCGGTGTGAACAACTGGCTGGTGTGCATGTAGTACATTTCAGTGAAAGACTGGTGAATGCAAGTGATAAAGAGAAATAAACCATGTACTTAGAGCTCATTTCATATGGCACGGTATGTCTTGGGGGTTTTACAGGTTTAATATATTCCCTATTCAAGCTGGATCTGGCACAGACCTACAGATGAGAATACCTACTTGTGATGCAGGTTACGCTACAACTCATCTATAATGAATATAACAACTTGTGAAGTGGATTTAGAAGTCATTGAGATATAGATTATTTAGGTAAACGGGGTGCAAGAATTGCATCAAGAAACCCATTTAAATATTAAGGAGTGCTATAAACCAAGAATAGAACGGATGGCAGGATAATATCATGTCAGAACATGCCCTGCAGAAAGTGAGGGCACTGATTAGAAAGAGCTCCAGAAATCATTCTGAAAACCCATAGCATTTAGTCATAAACGTGGCCAGAAAGGTTATCTTGCAAAGGCCAGCACAGAGATGGGACGTGGCAGATGGACCTAACCCTGCCAGCCTTACCTCATGAGTAACCCACAGAGATTCCTCTCCCTGCTCTGCAGTGTCCCCACCTACACACTATTAACAGTGAGCAGGAGTGGAAGAGCCAGGCCTGCAGACAGAAAAGCCATTAATGGGAGGTTTTTCACCTTCTGTATATCACATCTAACTGTCCAAATCTATCTTTCTTGTCACTACAGGTTGCCTACCTGGAGAGACAAGAGGATGCCTTGTAGGTGTCTTATTTTGCATCATGTCCAAGGGTTCACCTGGCATGAAATAAAGGACCACAGGATTGATCCTCTCCTGGAAATACCATGCCCAAGGCAAAAGCTGGGTTATATACCATTAGCTTGCTTTCTGGCACAAGGAATTCCTGCTATTGCCATTTATGATGCTGAACTGAGGGAAAAGCCTTATTGATTTCAAGCTAGCACCGCTGGCAAAAAGCTAATGGAGAGATGTGTCCAGTATGGTGCAGAGAGCTTTCAGAGAGACACTGAGCACCCTCTGAGCTTACCAAGAATGTGCATGCTCACAACTGCTCCAAAGCCACCCACAAAAGCAGAGTGTGAGACAGGAACCTGGAAAAGCAAAGGGCTGCACAGAGGCAGGCTGAGCCAGAAGAGCAACCTGCATCGGGACACGACCAACAGTGACCACGGCTTGCTGCCACACGAGCCAGATCAGATTTACCCACCTGAAGAAACCCTGAAGGACCAGGGATTAAATGGCAGGAGAAATGCTCTGAGGCCTTTACAGAACAACCAGGAAAGAAGAAGAAAAAAAGTTTTGCCTGAGAAAAATAGTGGAGAGTCTTTCAAGATGTTTCCATAACATAAGCAACAAAAGGCCTTTTCAAACTTGCCTGGCCTACCAAACCCACTTAGTTTAGGGGGGTTTCATTAAAGTTTCAGCGCCTTTCCTGAACCCAGTGCGGTTCTGCCCTGCTGTGACATCGGCAC
>NW_010586734.1:61598-104002 GCF_000705375.1 Tinamus guttatus
GGAAGCAGCTTTAAGAACTCAGCAAGAGACGTAAGCATCAGCCAATTCAAGTGCATGCAGTGCCTGAAAAACAAGAGGTTCCTGTTTTGCATGTGAGGGCTCTTTGAAATACAGAAACACCATTACAGCCACTTATTTTGAGTTTGTCCTCTTCCCTCCCCCAGCCTCTCTTTGGAGAATGCTTTTCCATTTTTGCAGAATAAGGGAAAATGCTCTACATCTAACTGATGGACCAGAAGCACCTGACACCCCCTACATGAGGCAAGGAGTTGCTTTTATCAGGAAAATTAAAGCTGCTCTAGAGGATAAAGCTGCTCTGACCAACTTAAAAATTGCTGAGGAGCAAAATTCAGGATGAAGTGCGTGAAACTGTGAAGGTGTGAACTGTCACTCAGTGAGCACCAAGAGAAACACGCTCCCGGCAAGATGGGGAGTGAAAGAACGGTAACTCTCAGTGCTGAGCCTAATCTTAACACAATTTATAGCCCGGCATTATAACCAGCAATAATAATCTAACGGGAGGGCACTGCTGGCACTTGTGAAACTCTGGGATGTGAAGGTCACTCATTTTATCATTGTGACAATCTTTTAATGGCACCATTGGCGAGAAGCATTAACGGGAGGTGATCAGGGTTTTTAATCTAAAGCCCTTCCTTGGCAGCTGGACTGCAGTGGAGCTGCTGGAGCCAAAAAAGAGGCAGTGCAGGACCCAGGGCTGGGATCAAACGGCCCCAACAGCCAGGAACTGCCCCCTGTAATCGTGGCTGGTGAAGCTGTGCAAAGGGCAGTTCCTGCACCTGCAGCTCCGTCCAAACCCTCCGTCCTTCTGTCACCAGGGTGGCAGCATGGTGGGTCCCCTGCAATGAAGCCACCATGCCAAGGCAGGAGGCTTTTAGTAAGGTCAGGCTCTACCTACCACAAGTACTAGCAGAGCCAATGACAGGATGAATTAGGATATTGATAGAAGAAACCCACTGTATGCAGGAAGACTGCTTTTTAACCCATTCCTTGGTTGAACCTTCTGGGTGACTTGAGCAGGAGCTGAGCAAGCCAAATGGAGGCCTAGGTGAAGGTCAGGAGGAAGAGCAAAGCAAAGGTCTATGACGAGAGCGAGGAGAAGGGCTTCATTCCTAAGGCTTCCGTGTAAAGCAGACTGACAAGGTCCCTCTAAGCCTTGCCAACTCAAGCCACAGTAACACCAATGGATGATAAAGTCCCTTGTCTGTTAATGTTTCAAGAGCCCCAGAATTTGCATTTTTTCTAATAGGTAGCTGGGGAATTTATGTTTGAATCTTCACTGAAGAACGACAAAACACCACAGTCATTTTTCCCTCTGCTCACCAACCTCCTGTGACACTAATTCCTTTCAGGCCAGAATTAGAAACATGCTCAATACAATTAATCTAATGGCTTACATTCTGTGTTTTATCTTTTACAGCCACTTCAGCTGAGAAGCCATGCCACTGCCTTATAAAATAACATTAAAACATTGCTTTGTGCAGGGCTTTCTCAGGCCCTTTATATATTATTTATATCATATATTATATTATATTTATTCATATATTATTTTTATTATATTTATATAATATTATATTTAATATTTATTACATTTATATTATATATTTTTATATTCTACTCAAACCTAATTTATATAATTCTTCCAGTTTATTTAAAAAAAAAAAAACATGTTGCACTTAAGTTTGAACTACTGGGGATTCCTTTCCTCTAAGGATAAACAGCAGCTGAAGATCTAGTTCTTTAAGTCATGAAATTCTGGCCCTTCGCATTTTGTTACTGCCCTGGAGTTATGACTTAGAGGTGCCATAAGACACTTCCATAGTATATCCGTCTTAATTATCCCTTGGGCTGCATGGGAAAAATATGCTCCAGGTCCATACAGAATTGTTAAGGTTTCAGAAACATTCTTCATCCCCAGCTGTGGCAGGAGGCCAGCACTTCAAACATTTTTGGTTACACTGAAATCCCCCGGGACTTCATTCTGGAAACATCAAAGCAAAACATGCTCCCCAGCCCTCTCCAGCTGCTAATCTGGCACACAGGAGTGAAACTGTAGCTGCTTCAGATTAAAGCTGGCATGATTTCTCTCGCACCTACTCCTTGAAACGAGCTTAAAATCCATTGTTCCTCCCTCTTCAGAAACACACACCTCTGAAAACACACACCACACTGCGCGAGGGCAAACAAGCAGGGCTCCTGCGCAGCATCGGCGTGCGTGGCCAGCACCTCGTCGAGTGCCTGGGGTCGTTCCTGGCTCAGGATGCTGATAAGGAGCCAGACAGGTGAGTAGGCAAGAAACTATTAGATGTTCACTGGAAAAGTCTAGCATTGAGAAAGGCCGCCAAGAAAAGGCTAGGCCCTGGGGAAGCGCGATTAGTCACCAGCACTCCCTACTTATCCGTGTTTCGCCCACACTAAGCTGTTGAAAATCCACCGAAGGGAACTCCGAGCTCTCCCATTTCCTGTTGTTTCTGCTGCCTGAACCCTTGCAGCCCACAGCTTTTAGTGAGAGCATTTATTTTACCAGGTGCATCCAGGGAAAAAATCCAGGGGCAGGTGTGACTGTGGGCTAGGAAGACCTAGCTCAGGACGAGGTGGAGAACAGAAGAGAGACAGAGAAGGTGGAAACAGAAATTACTAGGAGCTAAGATGGAGAGAGGAACATCTGATATAGCCAGGAGACGATTCCTCCTGCCAGCTGGGTGTTTCCAATAAAGCAACCCCACGAGGTGCCTTTCAGTGCGAGGGCGGCACTCGTGTGGCTGCAGCAGGGCAGGATTAGACGCTGGAAAAAACTCTTTTCCAAGGCTCGGAGGGGTGGCTTACCAGCCTCCCTGCCCAAGCCCGGCACCAGGAGCAGGTTCCCTGGCTCGCAGAAAGCTGCTGAGCAAACACAGAGCACTTCTGCAGGCACCCGGGCTTCCCAGCACGCGGGACAACTGCTCTCCATCCTGAGCCCATTCCTAGCCGTCTCTCACAGCAAAGGTTTTGTTTGCACTACACATATGGGATGCTGAATAATCATATCTCTTCTCCCTGCCTTTAATTCACTCCAACTTATCCATGTCAATATTTTATTGAGAAAGAATAGTTAAAATAGTTATTCTATTCTGTCTTTCCCTGGTGGTCCTACCACCAGGATAATTCATTTTAGTTAAATTATTTGTTTATTTCAGTGAAGTTTTCCCCACTCTGGAGCCAAGCAAGATGGAGAAATAAGCTTAATTTAGAAAGACTTGAATTTCCTGAAATAGATGACAGCTGAGAGAAGACTGGCATGTTAAATCATTCCACTTCATAAACACCCCACTCTCATTTAGACTTGACAGATGTAAATGCCAGCCAGGTACTACCTAGCAGCAATGCCATCTTTCCTTTATTTATGCAAAGACATAACACAAAATCCTTTTTTATATACATTAGCTGCCTATATAAGATGGAATCTACAGACTTTTTTTTTTCCAGTATTTTACATAAGCCCTGAGCAGAGGTGTTATGATAGGCTCAGCATCTTCAAGTTAGATATCTAAGAGATTATCAAATGCTTCACCTGAACCTTACAAATCATCTCACAAATTCTGCCAGGGTCCCATCTTGAACAACATACCTTTTTTAATGCAGTCACCAAGAAATAAATACATACTACACTTTCAGTAACCGTGTTGATGAGACAGCAAGATAAGGGCAATCTACAAGAAAGTCAGTTCTTGCAAGTGCAAGCCATATAGAAATGCATACCTGATAAAGAAAGCGACGGAAGAGCATTAGCCACTTAGAAACCAGGCAAAGAAAACTGCCTGAGATGCTAAAACTCAACCAAACAGGAGGTTTTGAGCCAATACCAGGTCCACCAAGAGGGAACAGATACTGCTCTACTTAACAGAATTTGGGTTATATTGGCAGACTCGCAGAGACTCGTCTCAGGCATGGTATGAAGCTCACAGTGTTGGTTTAGGGAAGGTCACCCTGAATACAGACACTCCAGAGAATTCAGTTATCTCCACTGGAGTTATAGGGGCAGGTGGAAGGACAGGCTGGTGACATACTTCAAATAGTACAAAAACAAGAGCTAAAACAATGAGATTTTGCAGCAGAATTTCCAGCTGTGGTCTCAGCCCCAGCAGCCTCTCCACAAGGTGGTTCTGCTCAAACATTTTTTGCATTTTCTTGCTCAGTGTCTGGGTATCAAGCAAGTACTTGGTCAAAACTGGTTGTTTTACAGAACAGCAATTTGGTGTTCCTCTGCTCCATGGATCCCATCCTGCTACAGGAAGGGAAGCTGGAGCCTCTTCTCCCTGCAGGGAGATCCAGCTCACTGTGTTATACTGTGAAAAAAAGGCTTCTCTGCAGCTGTGCATCTCTAATGGGGTTGTTCACAATTCATTCTTCTCAAGGCCTCAACCAACAAGGAGGACTAAGCTCACCCCTCATTAATTATCTCCTCCACTGAAGGAATGTCCTGATGCTTCAGACATGTCTCCTAAAAATTAAGGGGGAAACAGCACAATTTTGCTCTCTTCATCTTGTTAATTCCAGGCTGGTGTGTGCCCTTCTGAAGTCGCTCAGCTCTGCTGCGTGGTGAGAGAGGCTCTTGTAAAGAGACGAAGAGGCTCCTGACACATACGGTGAATTACAGACCATTCCTGCATTGCCAAGTACAGCTGAAAGCCTCGGGGGCAGCGATTAGAAGGACGGCAGGCTTGTGCCTGCGGCAAGCTGTGGCAGTTCCTCCCCGAGAGCCTCAGAGAGACCAAGACGGAGAAAATATAAAATTGTCCAGGAGAAATGTATCTCCGAGCAGCAGCTGCAGAGCCACAAGCTCCACAGGAGAAAGTAGGGCAGCAACCACACCAAAAATTCCCTGCACGGACCCTCCAGATGTTCCACAGGGACTGCCAAGGCACACCATATCCAGGCCCTGGGGACACGTAACCTTGGGTGAGGTGCAGTGAGTCTTTTACCATCATGGTCTCTTGGGAGGACTCACAGTATTTGGCTCTGCCCAGGAGGTGCCTGAATAACAGAAAGGCCAGGACTTAGGCTAGAAGGAGCAACAGACCCAGCAGACGTAGGAGTTCAGAGAAAATAAGCTTTAGTGTGATAGACAGTGACTATAGGCATAATCAATATAAAATTTTGAATGCACAGAATTTAAAATCTCACATGAGATATTAAATATATAGAATATAAAATTCCAAGCTAGAGATAACACTGCTGCTGAAAACCATATGCCCTTTCAGCAACTTGTCTTTCAGTTCCCCTCTTTGCAGCACCCACTTCTCTGCATCTCCTGGCCACACTATGGGTTGTGCGTTGGGGTTTGGGGCAAAGGGAGCACTGGCACAAGAAAACAAGCATCATGCCAGCATAAATGAAGGCTCTTTTGCACCAGTATCTGTTACACTACCCCCTGGGAACTAGCCCATGGGACACGGGTGTCCCAGTTGTGAGTCCTATTCAGCAGTGCAGCCATCCTCAGGAGAGAGTGTGAGAGGGAGAAGTATTCCTCAGCGCAAGGAAAACAGTCACAAGTTTTAAGCATACTTCTGCATAAGCCTGACAATCACTCATAAAAAAATAAAATCCATATTCTTTGGCAACAACTTTCACTTTATAGCCAGATGCTCGAACCCGAGTGGGTTCGGTCAAGCCCAAACCACCAGGATCACGAGCAGAAGCAAGGCCCGAAGAACAGCCCTTCACTAGGCTTAGAGGCACACAGAAAATCCCTTCCTCTCAACTATGCAAATTCCAGCTCTCTCCACACCTTTCGCGTGCCCTTCTCTCTGCTACCACCCCCTGAGCTTAACTGCCACCAAATTTGACTGATGAAAGGTGACAGCTCTATTATATTAATTCCCCCCAGAAAATGGGAAAAGTCTTGCATGCTTTTCATATCAAACACATGACGCCTTTCAGAGATTGTCTGTGTGCGTGCTGCAGGGTTGAGCAGGGGGAGCGCACAGAGGGTTGTCTGGCTTCTCTTCTGCATAAAACGCGGCCATCGAGCAGAGTTTTCCCAAGACTAGATAATGTTCTTGTCAAACAAATGGCAGATTTTCACTTATTCTTCTTTTCAATATTATGCATGCATGCAAGATTAAGTGTGCTTGTGCTATCTTCAGCTGATCCAGTGTGATAGCTGCCTGTGACTACTCCAGCCTAATGGACCTCAGCTCTGTTTTCACTACCAGAAAGGTGTGTTTTAGAAGACAGCCCTCAGGCTACAGCGCTTCAGTACCTGGATTCACACCAGAGATCCAAGGGAGATTTAAAAATAAAAAAAAAAGAGAAGGCCTAAACATTCCCAAAGTAGGAAACTTTTCTCTCCACATCACAGGGGAAAACACCTCTGCCTGAAGTGCAAGAAGCATCACTAGCAGCCCCACACTCAACCTGCCCTCTGCCTCGGTCTCCTGGCCTGAGATAGGGCACTGAGGCCTTAGCCATCATCTCAGTGTCTTCCTCAAGTTTCAGGCTTCAGGCCAGCCCCTCTGTCCCCAGAAGAGGCTCAGCTTTGGCAGAAGGGAAGCAAACTTCCCCGGGACACCCGAGCAGTGTCAGGAAGCAAGCCCAGACAGCCAACTTTTGTAATAAACATGAATCAGTCTGAAGATCTGCAAACACTTGACCGTTGTCTTCCCCACCCATGTACAAAGGAAGGAGCAGAATTCCCAGAGCCCCGTCACAGCCCGAGGACTCGCGAGCGCAGCGGGGCCCGGCTAAGCCCTGGCTAACAGGAGGCAGCAGGATACGGAAACTTCCCTTGGCAGCCAGACGTGCCATTTACAAAAGCAGAGGAACTAAACGCATTTTGCCGCTCGCTCCTCAGTTTTGTGCCAGCTCCCAAAAGCTAAAGGCTCTTTGTGCCGAGTCAGGCAGAGGAAGCGGCCACCCCGAGGAACAAAGAGCGGGGACGGCCCCGACTGCTGCTCTCCTGGGCAGGAGGCTGAAAACCCCTCCCAGATTTTTTCCCTTGAAGACTTTGTCCAAAATCCTCTGCAGTTTATGCACTGCACAGCGCTCAGTGGCCCTTGGACCAGACTCTTCCTCTACATTCCTGTATTGCCCAACAGCAAAAGCAGCTTTAGATTTCCTGTGAAGCCAAGACAAGAAGCGACAGGCAGGCAGGCACACACCACCTCCTTAGCACGCTTTTCTGGCAGACCAAGGCCTTGCGATACATAGGACACTCCAACTCTGACAGAGCAGGGTTTATTGTTTTTGTTAACCTAATGCTGAAAGATTGTTCTCATTACAAAAATAGGGGGGGTGGAGAAAGAAGAAAGATCCCTTTTTCAGTAGTTTCTCAGTCAGAAGAAAGGACATGCACAGGTTTTACAGGAGCCAGCGGAGAAGGGGATTGGGAGATGCCCTTTGCTCTCTTACAAGGCTCTGCTGAGAGGGAAGGGACGTGCATGGGAGGCAGGAGGCAGAATAGCTTAGAAGTGACGAGTGGAGGCACGCGCAGACACACACGTTCATTCGGCTGCTCCTCGGGGCACTACACTCAAGTGTCCCTCAGTGCGGGCGCCTCTCTCCATGCTGGCCTGGCCATAGCAATCTCCCCATCTGGGCTGGTCTGGGGAGCTCCATGGGCCCCCACAAAAGCCCGCGAGAGGCAAGCTCTCCCAAATGGATGGCCTCTCTCTGTGTCAGACCACATCTCCTTCACGTCCCCATCACAGCGGCACCTCCTTCTCAGGAGGACTTTGAGCACGTTAGCCTGACCAGCAACCTGGCAATGGACAAGAGGGCCGCAAGGAAATCATGTGGATATTTTTACAGGACAGAGCAACACTCCAAAGTAACTCCAAGTGGCCAGCCAAAGGATAGCCTTCAATTGCCATCAGTGCCTGCCAACCCCAAACGAATAAGAAAATCTCAAAGTTTTTGGATGATGGGACAACACAACACAACTGGGACATCTGCATCTGTCACAACCAGCCACCAGAGGTAGCATGAGAGAGTAGGCCCTGACCACAGCAGGGCCTTTCAAGCCTCGCTGGAACATGCTGGTTATGGCACCTGGAGGGACAGGGGCCCACATGGGTTTAATGGTGCAGGAATTCATCCAGCACAGATGCGAGGAGGAGGAAGGTCCTGCATCTGTCATGACGTCTGCTCTGACCACAGCAGGACCTTTCAAGTCTCGCTGGAACATGCTGGTTATAACACCTGCAGAGACAGGTGCCCGGATGGGTTTAATGGTGCAGGAATTCACCCAGCACAGATGCGAGGAGGAGGAAGGTTCCACACACCACAGCACCCAGCCCCGCAGCATGCGCCCTGCTCCACTGGGCTGCAGACAACACAAGCGCACACGGAGCCTCTGCAGCTTCTCCCCGTGTCCTTCGGGGCTGAGGAACCAGGTATGACACTGTGCCAGCCATACACAAAGCGCCAGGAGACAGAGGAAAAGCAAAGAGAGCTTGAACTCATAGGTTCCTTGGCACAGAGATCTAATTCTGCTGGCAGTGCTGCGAGAAGGTGTTTTCCCACCTCTAGTGACAGTTGGTAGCAGCATCTGTCCTTCCAAGACCAAATCTTAAAACCCTGAAAATGAGCTTCCTACTTTTCAGGGAGGAGGGAAAATTTCCAGGTTCAGTAACTCATCCACCATGATCTGTCACCTTCCCCTGCAGTTAGAGGGTTATTTCCCTGCCCCTGGTGAGACACAGCCATGGGGTTGGGGATTTGTGCCCTGCTGCTCTTCTGCCCCAAGCCATGGAGCCTCCCCAATACATCTGCCTCTGCTGGGCACCTCCAGCCTATTCTCCATCATCTTAGCCAATCTCATAGTATTAGTCTCTATTTTGAGCATCAGTTTGCCTATTCACTTAAACAAGAAAGGCAAGAGCAGGACTGTGGTTTCTTCTGTAGCTCAGAGAACTCACATGTTTGAGGAATTTCCCTCTCTTGCTTTATTGGTAGCACTAGAAGCGAGTGACAGGGCAAATCTGTTATCATATTACAGCTTGAAGTGCCTGTGCTCACATTCCCTGCTTTCCCACTGGAAGGAAAGTGCCAACACTTCTCCCTCACACCATTCTTCCCAGTGCAGAAAGACTGGCAGCTCAGCAGTGAGGAGAAGGGGCTCAGTATGGGTTGGATTCAGCTAAAGGAGCTCTGAGACAGTCCAGCAAAACGAAAAATCATCAGAAGGTCTGCACTTTGAACTCCTCCTGCTTCGTCTCTATCAACTCATTTCTCATCCAGCTGTCACAAAAAACTCCTGGAGTGCTCAGAGGTTATGCACTATGTCTTGGCTTTTTGCCATTTCAGTGAGGTGTTTTTTGAAAAAGGCTTTAAGGTTCCTGTTAGAACCGAGTCCTGCAGCACAAACCTTCATTGCTCATGGTTTAGATGCCAAAACATTGCATCAGCCATCACTATAACCTGGCAGTGACTAAAAAAGTACTGCATCTTCTCCTCCTTTGGCAACTGTGATTTGAGCAGAGCACAAGTCAGTGATGGCTGGAGCTGCTGGGAAATTTGGGGATGAGCAACATTTTGTTGAAACAGTTTTGTTCACTGGAACTCGAATTATTTTATTCAGAGCATCTCAAGTTTTGATAAACATTTGCTCAGCACAAGGCAGAAGTTTCCAGTCGGTCATCAACAAGAGCTGGGACTTGTCCTAAAGCAGGTGGTGAAACAGTCAAGACTGCAGGGGCCCCAAACATCTGCGTACTGTCATTGCAATGTTGGCCACCATACTGATAAGAAAGTTAAATTCACTGCACAGCTGCAGAGTCTAGGAACATCTCCTTTGCCAAAAAAATGGAAATATTTCAGTAAAGTTCATACTGAGATCAAAAGAAGACACTCGCAATGCAAAATTTCTGGCCATACAGAATCCCTGCTTTCCAGATAGCTTTTTCCATAATCTCAGACCAGCTCCCTACCTCCACCCTCCTTGCACACCCCCGTGCTCTCTCATCTCATCTTTCTGAGGATTAATTTTGCTGCAGTTTTCATGATACTTTTCTGTCTCGCTTTCACTCATACCTCCCTCAATACCCCTGAATATCCACCAGATCTTCCTTATCCCCCACTGAGAAGGTCCTGCTGCATTTTGCCTTTGATGCCACCACCTTCTTCCAGCCCCACCTTTGGGCTGCCTCCATCACAGGCACAAGCTCAACTCTCACATCTGTGGGGGCAGCTCCTAGTTCAAACCCAGCTCCAGAGCTGCTTAAAAACCTTGCACTGTTTCTCCATGTGAGCCTAGATCAAGTCGATAAGACAGACTGGTGATTTCCTCTCTTTCCTCTTCAGAGCCTTACAGGATCACCTTTCTGACGGATAATTTCCAATGAATCTGCCCAAAGTTCAGCACCTCCAGGCTAAATATTGCAAGTCCATTATTTGTGATGCCACTCAGATACAGACCTTGCCTTTCTGCCCGGCCATCAGTACCACCAACCTCTCAGTGTCTCGGTTAGGCCACACCATCTTTTCTGCCACTCAATTTTAATTTTCACCCCTTCAGAGTCACTCTGAATACTGCCACAAAAATCCACCACTAGCTGTTCACACTTATACACCCCCCAAAATTACCTCCAAAGTATTAAGTCCAACACAAGCTTCTTACTCCTGTTTTCCTCCCACTCTCCTCACTACCCATTATCTCTGGGTCAAGAGGCCACCTCCAAGAGCTCAGCCTGCGATGCTGTTTTCTCTGTCATGCTTCTTGATCCGTAACCGATCCTTCATATTTTCCTTTGCTTTGACACCCCTAAAATCTGGCTAAGCTGCTGCAAAGCTGTCACCACAGCCTACTCCACTGGCTGGCATCACAGCACTGCTTCCTTCCATCTGTATGCACCTGCCTGCTGTTTCCACTCCTATATTTAGATTGCAACTGCTGTAGGGCAGGAACTGATATTTGCTCTTTGCTAGTACAGACAGTGGCACCACAAGTCCTGAATGTGTTAAGATAGATGTGCTATCATCATCATCGCACATTTAATCAGGACCAGTGGAAACGTATGATTTCTTTTGCAGCTTATGGTCTTATCAAGATTTTCAGTTTCCACTTAAACTGAAACCCAACAATGCAGAATTCAGATCAGAGTAAATTTTAAATAGACTCTCTTAGTTCAGTTTTTGAAAGAACTTTAAGGCACTTCTTATTTTATCAGTTCACCCGCTCCCTAGGCACTCCAGGCTGGACACACCACTGCTTCCCACTGCTTTTTTTCCTACTGCAACTCCACTGGGTCCACCAGCATCAGATTGGTGTCACAGTGGACATTGCCTGTCTGTCAACACGTTGAGCACAGAGCAGATGGGTACGACTGCGAAAATCCTCTATCCTATTAGTACTTTACAAGTAGCCAGGACACATTCTACATAGAAATGCACTCAGCTCCCTTGTCCTGCTTGAGAAGGGTATTATTTTCCTATGGCTAAAGTAATGTTTTACTAGCTTTGATGGAATGTGCAGCATGCGTGAGTTTTTATGAGCCGCTCTACCATCCTTGCAGTATCACCGTTCCTGTGCAGGAAGTCATTTAGGAGTTACTTGAGGCTGTGTGCAAAACAGTGCTCTAATATTTACGATGCACGGTATGTCAGTATCATAACATCAGACATATTCCAATGCTCACAGAAATGAGTGGGAACCAAGCTCTAAACTGAGCTGAAATCAACACTAGACCCGATTTCCATTTTGCCCAAGGGCACCATTGGCCAAAGGACATTCTGCGTTTTGGACCTGGGAAGAGCAGAGGTGGCTGCCCAGCCTATTCTGAGTGGTCAACTGATCTGTTTTGTGTTTCATGTAACTGTTTGGAAATATTGCTGCCATCTCTGTGTCCGCAGGTGGCATAGTGGCCAGAACTCCTCTGGAGGAGAGACAGGGGGACGTTAGGACTATAGTGTGTGGTGGAGCGCAGCCCCATGCAAAGATCCCAGCTCCCCATGGGACCAGCTAGGGCTGAACAGTCACAGAAGTGCAAAGCTGCTCTAGCAAAACCCTTCCCTGCTAACTGGGCCACCCCAAACCCCACTGCCTGCTTTCAGGACCACGCTAGCCTCAGCACGTGACATCGTGGTGAAGGGACACGCCAGTCTGCTCAGAGGCACCTTGGTGACCTTCACCCCACGCAGGCTCGGCCAGCCGCAGCCACCACCCTGCCTTGATGCACTTTAAATGGCAACCTCAGCCCGATAAGCAGAGTTGAAATTAGGTCATCTCCGCCTGCTCAGTCTTTTTCAAATGTCATTTTCAACGCCAAGGACTGCCCCTCTCCCTCCAGCTATGATGAGTAATTCACCATGCAGCGCTCCCTTACCTACTCACACGCACTGTCCCTAAGCCCCAGCCTGATCTCTCTCTGATGTCTGACCATGCAGCAGACCACTTCCTTCCTGGTGTCTTCCCAGGTATCCCCTTGGGATTCTTTCATTTATGGGCCTGTTTGTACAACTCTATAGCACAGCCTTATGCTGCAGCCTTTCTAGGTCTGGCAGTGCTGATCCCGTTGAGCTCTACAGCCTCGCATCCTTTCACACTTGGAAAACATGTGAAACAAGGTGACCAGAGTCAGTCTGAAGAGACACAAAGCAGAGAAGAAACCATAGTTACACTGAGATAGTTGGACTGGGCACATTGAAGCTACCAGGCTGGGTGTCCCTGCTGCAGTCTGTGTCCTTAGTCGTATCCTGACTTTGTGTTGGAATTAAACCCATTTATCCATCTTCTACAGCACCCCTGTTTTTATTGGACAAAAACAAACGTGTGAAAAGTCAACGGAAGTAAAGTCTCTGCTTCCCATGAAGGGTGGTTTTGCTTCACTCAACATAAGATCAAGGGAAAAGCAGCTAAGAGTGCCGAGCCAAGCAGCTAGCTACAATAAATGCCAGAGACCAGAGACCACTATGGCTATATGGGCAGGCCTGCAGCTGCTCATCAAATGCTATTTGAAGCAGAGACAAAGTGCAAAAGCTCAATCTATGGTGGGAATTGCACGCAGTACAAGCTAGCTACAACCCAGAACAAAAACAGAGATAAGGCTGTGGTGACTGTGGAGTACAGGACAGAGCCCAGAGGGGCAGCAAGAAGAGCAGGACTTGGACCAGGAAAGCAGCTCAGCTGCTGGTGTCTACATGGAGGGAAGTCAAAGGAGAAGCACTAAGAGAGCAACTCACACAACAGCAGCAGTTAGACAGCAGTTCTGTGCTTGTTCAAAGCACAGAATATCATGAGGATGCCTACTGGCTTCCATGTCCCCCTGTTGCCGTCTGTGTCCTCAGGGCATCCTACATACTGCTAACCACACAGCTCAAGGAAATCAACACACACGGACAAAAACAAATAAATAAGAGTGATGAAAGGATAGTAACTCACCTGTAAATGAAAGAGGAACCTAGGCTGCAGAAGGGAAGAGCTTGTTAGAAGATCAGAAGTAAGCCTGGGTGCTGTAAACACTACTTCTAGATATGCTTTGGAAATACTTCTCTTAACTGCCCAACACATTTGTAAAAGAAAAGGGTCATATTATTCCTCTGAGCCTGATCCACAGAACAGCAAGTTGCTCTTCTGCAGCCTATGCAAGCACCAACCTTGCCCAGCTCCCCTTTAGTTCCTGAAGTTATTGCTGCTTCTGAGCCTGTGCTTCAGAGAGACCAGGACAAACAAACCTCACCTCAGATGTATGTGAAGAGCAAACTTTTGGTGTAGTAAGACAAAAAAAAATAAGGAAAGGAAAAATAATTTATGAACTTTCTTGTTAAAAAAAATAAATAAATGCATGGATGCAGGACACAATCTGGTACTGAGCTGAAGGGCAGGGCCAGAGAAATGAAAGACTCCAGTAACTGCATCACCCAAGGAAACTCTGGGCTGCAGAAACAGATAAATCACTTCAGAAAGAAAGAGCTGGGGTGCTAATGAACAGATGGCGTCACTGAAAGGAAATTGGCCTTTGAGTGTGAAAGAAAAAGGCTCTGCACTGCTCGGATTTCCAGCCAACAGAAGAGTGTCTGGTCAGTTCACAGGAGGAAAAGATCACAACGGCCAAAATACGAGCCACTCCAACACCAGGGCCTGCGCAAGTGCAACACAGTCACGTATCTACATATACGAGGAAAACACACTGTCACATTTTGGGGTTCATTAAAGCAATGACCACTTGCCGAGTATACAAGCAGAGAGCCTAGAGCATCATTTGAGTTTCACAGTAACCAAGAATACAAAAAATGAACATTTCACAACAGCCTCCGGAGCCTCCAATTCCTGACCAAAAGCTATCCACAGCTGGCACCAAGGCTTTGCCACCAGCAAGAACTGGGATGGTTCTTTCTCACATTTTTGAAGTATGCATCAACGGCCTATCAGTCACCATGAGGACTTTAGACAATAAGGATGGACAAAGCGTTACAGAGAGGACTCTTGTCTGCCATCCGCACACTGATCTTGCGCCCAGAATTCTTTACTATCTGAACATGACAGAAATATTTCCCCCTTATCAAATTTTACCTCCATTTTCCTTCTGTGGGAGGAGTCCAGCCCGTCTTTACTACCCCCAGGTCCCACAGCCCTCACAGCTTTCCCTCCTCCTCCAGGTAAGGCTCCTGCACATACAACTTCTCCTCCCTCATCTTGTACTTCTTGTGCCTCTCATAGGGCAGCCCACAGACTTCAGCACAAGTAATGAAGAAGGAACAATCATCAGGATATGGAGGGGGAGGAGGGGAAAAAAATAATTAAAAAAAAACTTGGAAAGCTCCCCAAAAAGATCTTACATAGACCTACCACACTGGTAAGAAAGGAAAAGATTTAATGTTACCAGTAGGTCAGGTGTGTAAAAGTACAATAAAATAATTTTGTTCTGAAACCTGTTAGGCCACACTCAGATGTAGCATGTTGCACCTAAATTAGTATGTCAGAAGCAACATTCACGATGCCACCCAGCAGCTGTAGCACAAGCACGGTGTTTTATTACATTAGCTCTCTGTGGAAATCACAGGTTTGCCTCTCAAAAAAGCTCCTTTACTCCTGTCTGGCATTGGAAAACGGTCTTACTGCAGGCATAAACTGAGCTGCATTTATCTTAATGCCCTTTGCACAGGCAGGGGGCTGAGAAGGGGCCTTATAGCACATGCCAGAACTAGATCCAAGGTATGGTCTTAAGGGACTGTGCCACCTACACTAGTGCAGCAGATGGTTTCTTCCACAAGAAACTACTTACAGAAAGCAGTTTCACGGAAAACTCATTTTATAAATATATTTATTTATAAATATATATTTAAATATATTTATATAAGTTCATATGACAGTTTCATTACAGGGTCACAATGACTATTTCCATCCCATTGCGGAACTTGGTTTTATCCACATTTTCTTAGCCCTGCTATTGCATCCATGCAGCACCTTTCGGACTCGCATCTCCGGTCTTAGCTTAGGTGCATCACCATAACCAGCTGCTTCTTTTCTGCACAAATTTGTTTTCCTCCAAAGCCGGTAAAAAACAACAGTCTGGCCTTCCCTGAGCCAGGGGCATCTCAGATCTAGGTTACAGCTGAGGAATTACTCATCCCTGTTTACAGTCAGGTTCTGCCTCCCCAGAAACTTCAGCAGGGCCCCAACCCTCACCCCCAAAACACCCTTCCCTGCTGGCAGGAGCCTTCATTTAAGGGCAGTGAACATCATCACAGGCAGAGAAAAAACAGCGAAGCGAAGCCACACCTCCGTGGGCACCCCGGTCACCCCAGGCACTCCTGCCGCCAGATCCTGCTGCGGATACGCGAGGATACCGGGAACGGCAGGTCTGGCTCCTGGGCGCTGCCCCCAGCGCAGGAGGTTTGTCCCGACGCCGGCAGTGCGTGGTCGGGAATTAGGTTAACGCTGATTCGGGCGAGCTGGCAGCAGGGAGCATCCTCTGCTTTCCCCGGAGCGGGGCCGGTCACATGAGGAACAGCTGGAGCACTCACAGAGCCTTCTTTAATTAAAGTGCTCCGCGCCATTTCTCTGGCAGGGCTCCCAGAAAAGCAATAAAATGGCAGAGGAGAAAACAAATGCTACATAACACACTTCCACCCGCCTTCATGTTCCCAAGCCCCTCTTCTCCCTGAAGCATCATCTTTTTACTTCTTTTTTCCCTCCTCTCCCTTCTTCTTCTTTTAATAATCATTCTTCATTTGTGACAGGCTAGAAAAGGAAAAGGTCAAGAGGGAAGAAAAGAGGGTCAGGAGAAGTGAAGCAGCCATTCATTGCCGCTCACGACTAGACACGTGGAACAACGTACCTGCTTATTAGGACATCTCCCGTGCTGGGAAAACAGCTGCAAAGCACGCGCACCTTTTTTGGAGACGCGCGCGTCCCCAGCGCCTGCCGCAGCGCCCAGAACGCCAACAGCCTCCACGTGCCCGTCGTTATGGTAACATTCATATATTTTTTTTTAATCCCCCCCCATCCCCACCGCTGCTTTCTGCCTCAGCTTTAATGCTTAAACAAGCTTGGACTGTCAATGCACCCATCGCTGCTGTTATTTTCCCCAATTAGCCAACGCTCCCTTGGTTTCTCTTTGTGCTCTCCCCTCTCCATTCTCCTGGCTGGGAGAAGGGGGTTGAGTCTGTCCCACAGCACCCGGCCCGCAGTATTAAAAGTAGTTATGCTACCAACATTGTTTGCTGTTGAATTACCCAATTCTTACCTGTACAGAGCGTGGAAGGAGAGATGCAGAGCCACATGAAATGAGAATGCAAAGCTAAAGCCCGATACGCGTTGCGTCCATTGCGAAGACAGTGGGTTACCATATACCCAAGGGGAGCGAGCTTAGGAGGAACGTTCCTAATGATACACACTCCTGGATCACACCTTGGAGCCCGTGGGAATCAGTAACTCACCCAGGACACAATATAACAGCAACTGTGGGTCAAATAATGTCCCCTCATACACCCACACATGAGTACGTAAGTGCCACAGCCCAAGTCTTCAAGGAAGGAAGCTGGACTCAAACTAAAGACTAGTCCTAGATCCTCAAGCCCAAAACCCACAGCAAAACTCATCTAAAGTACAGAATACTGGAAATCAGGATCTGAATTTTTCAGCTTGAACCTATCTCTGTGTCTAGCTATAATTTACAGTTTGACATGTTTATATTGAAACAGGATGGCTATAAATACAGTATATTTCTCTCCCAGTAGAGGCTATGGAGAGGAATGTTTGAAAGCACTCAGCAGGGGACTAGCTCAGCTCCTAGTGAATTTAGTTATAAACTCCCTGCTTTTACTCCAAGTAGTTTAGGCTGGGAGTAGTTAGACCGCTTTTGAAAAATCCCGCTTTATTTGTGTATGGCTACAAATCATCTGTATTTGTACAGCTGGAAGTGCATCATAAGAATACACACAAGAACATATTTTTACTAGAACAGATCAGGATTTTTTTATGTCGGATTCTTTTTATTTAAGAGATTAGAGGAAGAATACAAAATGCACTTAGTGCAGAGGCAAAATACAATAGTTTTGTCAAACCCTTCCATTTGATATTGTGAATATCCAAACAGACTATTTAACTTCAGCTTGGTTGGGTTGGACCCTTCAGCTTTGGAAATTGCTGATGTATCCACAGGGGCTGTAGACTGAAGGTCTCCTCCTGGGGTCAGCTGGACTCCCAGCCAGACCACATACCTCATCACATCTCACTGATTATAAATTTAAAAGCAGCCCAGTATCATTCTGAATCAAAGCACCTTTGCTACTAATTCATTGGGCAATGCTGGCCCACTTATTATGAGCTTTATCTGTCTGATGAGCCATGGCAGGGACAAGAACCTCTTGCAAATTTTTATCTGTGGCCTTGTAATCCTACGCGATTATTTTTCACGTTGCCTGAGCAGCATTACTTTGGCCCATAAGCACTTCTGGCCTTTCGCTCTGCATGAAATGAACCATTTTTTAAAATGGAAAAAAACATTGACGGCACAAAAGCTATTGTGGCCATGCAGAATTCATAATTATAACACTTTACCTTTGGAGAGAACTATTTTTCATTAGCTGAGCGGTAATAGTATATGATGGTGATTAAGTTTAATGGAGCCGAGACCAAGGTGGGGAAGATAAAGTTACAACTGAGAATCTACGTTAAGTGCAAGAACAGCTTCTGTTTGGAGACGCATTTGATGGAAAACTGCACTGCTTCTAACTAAATGAGGCTTAAATAGGTGTAATTTTGTATGTATTAAAATTAAGATTCCTTTAGGTATAAACCATGCAAGTTTCCATGCAATTATCACTCAGTTTCGAAGCAACAGAGAGCACACCATAAAGAAAATGGTACTTCTTAATTTTATAAATGAGACCAACCACATGCTTTTCCAACAGGAGAAGAAAATAGAGCCATCAACAAGCCACATTTAACCAAAATAGCAGCACAAACCTCTAAACCATTCACTTCAGTGAATTTTGTTCATTCCCGTCCAAGTGAAACGTTTTCCTTCCTCACCTTGGCTTTCTCAAACAGTGCACAATCACATCACCTGCCAGGCCCTTCTCCCTCCAGACTCTACTCCTTCCTTCAAGGGTGGTGGTGGCCAGTGACAGGACAAGGGGTAACGGGTCTATGTTGACATAGGAAGTTTAATCTCCATATGAGGAAGAACTTCTTTCCTGTGAGGGTGACAGAGCCCTGGCACAGGCTGCCCAGAGCAGTTGTGGAGGCTCCTTCTCTGGAGATCTTCCAACCCACCTGGATGCCGCCCTGTGCCCTGTGCTCTGGGTGTCCCTGCTGGAGCAGGGGGTTGGACTAGATGATCCCTAGAGGTCCCTTCCAGCCTCAACCTTTCTGCGATTCTGTGATTCAGGCCCTGGCCACCAGGCTGTAGGTTCACACATCCTTTTTGCATCCTTGACCCAGCTCAGTTCCCTGCATTTAACCCAGGGTGTCTCACAAGGAGGAAAGAGCAGACCCCATTAGCAGGAATTTTGCCACCTTACCCCAATCCAAAGTGGGCCCACAAAGGCTACGTGCGGCGACTTGTCCCCTGTCCCTCAAGCACCGCAAAGCCCTTTAAAGGCTGTAACCTCCTCGTTAACCCTTGTCACTAGATGGAGCAGAATAATAGCATGAAAAGGTGGGAAGACAATAAACAGACACCATCGCACAGGGATGTCTTGACGAGACAAATATCAGACGCTGAACAAAATGCATCCCCACTTAAGTGGCATTTCTATATTTAACACCATCTAAAATGTGATAATTTACACTGTCATAACATGTCTCTTAGAAACAGTCCCATCTTATTTGCAGTCAACCAGAGTCTGGAACTCAAATTTTGACCTCCTTTCTAATAGGAGGAAAAAAAAAAAAAACACCTAACATCTGGCAGAGCTGAGTATTTATTAGACTTTATAAAACTCCACGCTTCTGTTGTACATAAGACAGGCACAAAAGGGGCCCCCAAAGTGTTATTTCCCCACCAGTGTGAAACAAGTGGCTTATTCAGTAAGTTTTCAAAGAACAGAGGCAAATGGATTATCTCAAGGAGAAGTTAAACACAGAGAAAGGCACTGTGGTTTAATGTTGGGTTTAACTGCCTGGTAGATGGGGAAGGAGGGGGTGGGGGGGAAAAAAAAATCTATAAAAATCTATCATCATGGTGTCCAGCTGAGACTTTACACTTCTCAAGGAAATCAGAGCTGTGAACCACCAACAGCTGCTTTTCTCCCAACCTGTGAAATCACCCACAGAAGGAAAATAGTTTTTGTTGTTCCTGTTGGTTTCCCCCCCACACACACACCCTTCACCCCACTAAATTAAAAAAAAAACAAAACAGCAAGGAAGAAGCTGCTAAAACCGCCCGCTCCTTAAGCCAGGTCAAGATGACAAACTTTTTCCAGCCTGGCTGCAACTGTGCGGTGTGATGAGGTGCAATTTACACCTAACACAACTGCGCTGGCAAAAGGGGGGAATTATATGGGTTTTTGCTCATTTTCTTTCTACAACACCAATGCACAGGCTGGCCAGCCAAAGCTGTGTCCATCCCAGGGCACTCAGCTGATTTTCCACTCACCTGCCCTACCAAAGTCAACCTGGATGAACCTGCAGCCAAGGCAGGAATGGCTTCCCACCTTCATCCCTGACCCCGGGATCCCTGCTCCCTCCATGGGCTGCAGTCACCAGGCCCAATATCCAAATCCCACACAAATAATGGTGTTTTCTTGCTTGCAAGGGGCAAAAAAGCACCAGGTCACGCAGTGACAGCCAGGAGATGAGAACGACCTGTAACAACAGGGATAATTTCTTCTACCCGAGTTCAAAGAAGCAGAACCTCTCTACACTTGACTATTTTAGTCCCTGCCATTGTTCTTGCTAACAAGACATCCTTGTGTGCTCAGCTCCCATCAATAAACCCCAGGCAAAGGAGGGGAGGCTCCTGCTCCTTGTGGTCCCCAGCAATCCAAGCAGCTGGGGTTACAGCCCTGCACTATTAGAGCAATCCTGGATCACTGATGTGACTATTCCCTGTCTGGCACCCCAGATCCAAATAGGGGGTACAAATGTCCTTTTACTGCACTTCTGCTAAAGAAGCACTGGTTGATTTTCCTTCTTCACACCCAGAAAGTTATGGCTGCTGTTTGCCAAAAGAGCAGCTCCTTAACACAGACACCCCCAGCCTCCAGCCCTGGAGCTTGGCTGCGGATGGGCTGTGTTTCTGCTTGGTGCAGCGGTGGAGCAGGCTGAAGGAGGCAGTGAAGCATGGAATGAAGTTGCTAAAAGATGCTGTTTCAGCCAACCTGAAACAGCCTGGGTTGCACTTACCAAATACTTTTAAATGTATGAAGAGTTTCAGGGCATTTGGCACCTTTCACAGACTGAGTGAAACAGCTGATGTCTCTTCTATTGCAGCATCTCAAACACTAATCTCCCTTCAAATCCCCTCCCTGTTTAATTTGAGGTCTTTCTCTTCCAAAAATAGCCCAACCGTCAGGCAAAAGGGCATGCTTGGGGTAGCACAGTTGTACCAGACACCTCCATAGACTGGGATCTGCATTTCCCTCCTAGGCTTGGCTCACCAGACTGAGGGTAGAGTCAGTCTGGCTCATCCTCCACTCTGTCTTTAGCATTTCACACAAACAGCAGGAGAGATGGAAAGCAGCCCATGTTTCAGGCACCTTCCTGGAGGGTCAGTGACATCTCATAACCAGGGAGCTGCCCACTGAAAGAAAACAGGCAGGTGCCTGTTCCTGTTCTGAGAGTCCAACTCTTTGTTCTTATTTATGAGGCAAATAATAAGTTTTTGGTCAGAGAAAGCACTCATTTAACCTTGGAAATTGACTGGCTTGAGACTTGCAAAGCAGAAAAAAAAAAAAAAAACCCACAATTTGCCAGACTGAAACAGCTTATTTGCCCTTCTACCCCAAAGTCTGGCTGTGGTACCACCCAGCAGGCTCACAACCCAGCACAGAGCTCATCCCTACAGCATCTGCAGCCCACAGGGATGGTCCCACTTGCAGGGACAGAGCAGAAATACTCCCTTTCATGTCATCTCCAAGCATCTGAGAACAAGAACAGAAGCACAGCCTCAATTCCTGCCTTATTCTGTCTGCAGCAGACACATGCCAACCAACTAATAGCATCAAATGAACAGGTCTGATAGACCAGCTAGCAGAGAGCAAGAAACAGGCTGCAATGTCACCTAATGACCTTAGGAGAAGCAGTGTGGTGGGTTTTTTTTTTTTTCCCCTCTCTCTCTCCCCCTGCGTGGGGGGAAGGGGAAGAGTCCACATTAACAACATAGTTGATAGCAGCTGAGGGTGTCACTTATTGGGCTTTCACCCCCATGAAAATGTGCTGGTTAAAAAAAGAAAAGGGGCAGGAGTGGAAATCAGGAGGCCGAGTCAGTGTAATTCAAGTAGCACCTCAACTGCTTTAGCAGTCACTTAAGAGCGTCTCAGCTTTGCTCAGCAGATGTATCAGCTTCTCTTGGAAAGCATTAGCATCTTGACTCTGGCTAAGGCCCCGCTCACACACTGCGGTGCCTGTGCAGTGGGCTGGGAAGCTGCAAGCCCCGCGTGTCCCATTTGGGATCAGGGCTCAGCGTAGCTGCTACGTGGGTTATTGCGGTCACTTCCCTAGCTGCCCCATCCCAGGGGCTGCACTTGGTCCTCGGTCAGCGACAGAATTGAGAGCCAGCATCTCGTACAATTCCATCTGAGAAGGAAGAAGCTGGCATGGCCTCGTGGAAGCTGACAAATTCCCAGGGGCTTACATCGTGGAAAAGGCAACACATCACAGGGAAGGGAAAAAGCTCAAGATCCAGAACACGCAGCATTTGTTCTACATCACCACAATCCCCGAGCTGCAGAGTGTTAAAGCCTTGATAAGATGCCAGGTTTCAGGTTTGCTTGGAATCTTTCCCTCACCGCAGACAAACTGGGTTTCTCAAGGCCAAGAGAGTTAAAGGGAACCACAGAAGACCTTAGAGAGGGAACAGGGCAGTTCAAGAGGCAGAGCTACTGGTGTTTGCTTTTTACGGACACCCTGGATCCGATATATCCCTTTGCAATAGTCCACGTTACATCCCACCACTAGGATGCCTTGGGTCCTCCCAACTCTACCATCCCACCCTGCTCACTTGGAGGTGGCTCCACAGGGCTTCCTCCTACTGCCAGTCTCACAAAACTCCCAAGAACCGAGTATCTTTGAGATCTGCTCCTCTGTCAACCCTAGTTGGAATCAGCTGGAGGGTTCGCCCTTATGAAAGGTCAAGGGGAAGATGCAGAGACAGCAGGTGGACGGCCCTGCAATACTATACGCCTCTTTAGGAAAGCGGGCTAAATACTGAGGGCAGTCAGAGGAAAATAGCTCACCTGAAAAGGCTTCAGAAGAGCTTTTTTCCCCCCTGAGACCCACACTACATATCCAGGACCACGTTGGAACACTTACAGACTCATCTCCCCTTTTCTTACAGGGCAATCATCAGGCTAGCCATGAAACTTCCTTAAATACGATACAGGTGTTGCCAGCCCTTGCTCCTGAGCAGTGTATTATACTGTTTGTGGACACAAGTGTATTTATTTGGTCTACATTGTGAATACAATCATTTTATCCACTTTCCTCTTGAGCACGAGTGGCTCTATGCATATCTACACACCTCCCTTATCACAGACTTCCTCAACCCCTTCAGGATTCAAGGGTCTTCTGCTTCCACCCAAGAGTTACTTGGGCATTTTCCCAAAGAGAAATGTATTGAGTTCAGAGCACTGAGAAGACTTCGCAGTTTCTGATATCAAGGATAGTCCTACCATTAAAAATACTCTGATTTTAGTCCATCGGTTTGAAAACACACTTAATATATGCTAAGCAAAAGAAAAGCCTAATAAAATAAGACATCTAAAACAAACCACAACATTTCAAATGTTTAGAAGGACACCTCTATCAGAAAGGAAAGAAATTTTAGTTTAGATTTTTAGTACTACTATTGTAAGGTCAAAATCAACAGGATTTTTTTTTTTCTGCTATGGTCTGTTGGCAGCCTAAGACACTTACCTCACCAGTAGCTTGGTTTGAGGATCTCTACTATGCATTCATAGAAGAGCAAAAAAGCTAAAAAAAAAAAAAAAAAAAAAGCTGGATTTATGAAGTGCATGGCCTCCTTAAATTCAAAGCTCCCTTCAGCCATTGCATCAAGGATGCATTGACCCACTCCAGGGGAGGGCAATTTCCCCAATTTTCCCTCGGGGCTAAGACAAGCTCTGCTCTCTTTGGGAATGCTAATACCAAGTTGGCTGGCCAGGTGCAGCCATCTCCTGTGCCTCAAGCCCCATTAGCAAATCACTCAACTGCTGAGAGATAAACTAACCTTTTCTGCCTGGGCAGGTGCTCCGCAGCCCTCAGTGCAAAGTCCTTCTGTCTGCCTGACATGTCACACAAACATGCAAATTCCCAGCACTGCTCTTCCTTCAAATATGCACATATGTATGGAGCTCCCAAAGGCCTCTGCACTGAGAAGGGGACCCAGCTGAAAGCAATCCCTCAGGGATGCAAACAGCCTTTGGAGTGACTGACTCCACTCCTACCTGGGAGAAATACTGGGAAAAGCTCCTGATTTTCTGCAGGTGAATCACTTTTATACCAGTGAAAAAACTTGTTTTAGTTGTGAACACCTGAAGGAGAGCGATCCTCCACATCTCCCTTGGGTGTTTTATCATAAACAAAACCATTAGTTCATATGATTTACAGTTTCAACCATTTAAAAAGTTTAACTCCACTTGAAGTATTCTGAAATAATCAAAAGAAAATGTTCCATTTCCCAGTCAGAAAAAAGGGGCAATTTACAAAAATGTCCCCATGTTCAACTTCTCTTCCTCAAAATCTCAATATTTCTGGCACATCCTACTTAGCTCTTACTATGAAACCAGAACTTGGTTTTAGATTTCAATAACATAACAATGGTTGGTATTGTTTTACTTTTTAAGAACATTAGCCATGCAGTAAAACGACCAAAAGAAATCTCAGGAGCCTTCAGATTTTCTTTTGGCAAGATGTATACCTAAATTACTCCATTTCTGAATGATGGGATATTTTAACTGATGGAAGGAAACTATGTAAACTTGGGCATGCACACGAAAGCAGTGAGCAACCCAGAGGACTCCAGTGAAGAAGCCTTTCTTTTATACTGCTTTTGGCAGGAGGAGAAAATGTTTAAACACACTAACCAATTTAAATATGCAAAGGGAAGGAGAGTTGTTCCTTTAAGAATCTGTGATGCACTGCAAATCAAGGAAGGTTTCTGGAAAATATAGTAGACATGTTAACAGATAGAAGCCAAACCAAAAGGAACTCATGCAACTGTCATAGAAAACAAAAAATAAATAAATAAAACAAACAAACAAAAAAGGTCAAATCTGGTGTTTAAGATCCCTGGGGGCAGGATTTAGGATTTTCCTTCAAAAGGAAATAAGAAAGAGGCATGGAGATCTGGAATCTGTCTGCCTTAGTTCATTCAACATACACTCAAAAGATAATCCAGAGAGTTTGGCCTACGCTCTTATCAGATTTAATATCTTAATTAGCCAAAGGGCTGGTGAAGATGTTAGGAAGACAGCAGTCCTCTTATATCACCTTGGATCTTTCAAATGCAAACTGTACAAATAAAACTGCACATAAAAATTGGCTTGGACTTTGAGCTGCCTTAGACAGAGGCAAGGCTGAAGCACAGAAATGACTCAACAGCAGAGCACATACTAGGTCAGAGGCTGGAAAGTTCCACTCTTGGCACTTGAAGACCTTTTTACAAACCAGACACAAGCTGAAGTTCACAGACCAATTCCACTGCAGCAGCAAAGGTACATACCTCCTCGTGCTGTCTACCAGGGCATGGACCTCATCTGTCATAATTTACAGTCCACTGTATCTTTAAAAATTGCTGGTTATCTTTTTTAAAACTTTAAATTATTAAAGAAATACCTGAAAATTGTGGTGGCTCAGGGACAAGCACCCTGGTTGGCCAACCCAGCTCAAGGACAGGTAACAGCTGGCAGAGCAGCAGTGCCAGTAGCTGGGGACAGATTCTGGTTTGTCTCCCTCAGCTCACCCTGCCAGCTAGTGTGTGTCAAAGCTCTTCATTTTGCCTGTCTTTACCTCCTTTTATCTATGATTAAGGACAGAATCTGTGATTTAAATGTCTGAGACCATCATTCCAAATTGCATATATCCCTGCTGAGAGTGCGAGACAGATGCCAAGGACATTGTTTGATAGTCAGTAACATCAAGGCTGACTCAGATTATGAGAGAAACCCGTCCGATGGTGAAATCGATGAGTTTTCTTTGCAAAGTGCCCTACTGTTTGCTTTGTGAGGCATTTTGAGGGCCTGAGAAGTCATTTGGTATATATATATTTTGCTGACAGTATTTCATTACGTAGCCACTTGGCATTTCTTCCACAACAGCACTGTCTCATTAAGATGAATGTGCTTAAGGTGTGAGTCAATGCTGAGTAGCAAAGGAGAGCATTTACTGTCTGTAGCACTACTGCCTTCTCTGCCCACGAGGTTAGAGAGGAGCATAATGGCTGGGAAAGGAAAGAAAAAACATTTGTTTTACTCCAGAATCACCGAGTGATCCCAAGCACTTCCCTCTGCAGTCACTCGTGATGCCTTTTGGCTCAGGCTGTGCAGGTCTGCTGGTAGCAAGGGTCGAGCACCCTGGATGCCACTGCACATATCAGGTGCTGTAAGAGGGGACAGGAACCTCAGTCCCTGGGCTGGGAACTCAGCCTCCATGCGAGCACTTGCTCTTAATATTTCTGTGCTTCAGCATTCACTACCTTGCAGCACTAAAAAAAATTAAAACAACAAAAAAATAAAAAATAAGAGCTCTTGAAGAGCCCACAGGAACTGAGGCCTGGGGCTTTACATTGAACGATGAGAAGAAAAGTGTCTCAAATTGCTGCTCAGAAAGCGAGCACCCCCAGTTCATTGCATTGGCTGACATAGGGTTGAACGGGACAAAACAGCATGTGACAGGACAAGTGAAGAGGAGATCATGGTGAATTAGAGTTGCTTGAGCAATCTTGACTCTGGTCTTCCCTGACACGGAGACCTGTGCAGGCTTCCTGAAAGTGGGGCTGAATACAGATAAATGAAGTGTTCGCAGGTGCAGCAGCCACAGTTTTTCATGGCCATTGAGTTGACCTGAAGAGACCCTTTCTCCAGTATGGCAGGAACGAGCAGGCACTGCCCCAGCCCAGAGCAACTGCTAAGAAAAACACTCAGCAGCGGGATTTGTAGGGAAGCAGCCATATAACAGCCCACACCAAGCGGGACAGTAACCACAGCGAAGTGGGTACGGCAGCTAGGTATACCCCAGGGTTTGGTGGGGGCGAGGGGAGGCTCAAGGTTCTTCTTACTTCCCTCAAACGTGGCAGAAATGACACCGGATCCTGAGAGCCCAGAGATTCCACAGGCACTGCCTGACTCCTCGCCACAAATACTGCGTGACAACAGGTCACCTCGGTCTGCTACGTGGGCGATAAAAGCTGGGCCGTTGGATACTCCTGATTTGGTAGCCTCTCCTCCCATCGTGAGGGCACAGCTGAAGGCTTCTGTCCTCCAGACTCCCACCCAAGCTGAAGTCTCTTCTCTAGCCAGGGGCACCTCACAAGGAAGCCAGTCCAAACATCTCCTCGTCCCTACAACATTTCCAGTGTCTATTTTTTCGAGGTGGGTGTGTTGAGAGGTGCCCAGCGCACTCACACCGGAGGTCCCCACACAGCAGTACCACAGCAGAATGACACAGCCGCTGTCACGGGTGCAGGCAGGCCAAGCACGGTGCCAGGCTGCGGCCTTCATTGAAAACCTCCACCAGGGCATCTCTACTATCTCCATTTCCAGCTCTAGCTGGATTAAATAGTCACAGCAAGGGAGCAGAAATACTCTGTGTGTGTTTTCAGCTTCTAATACAACAGACGTCTAACCGTGGGATGGCAGAGCCGCAGTCCAAAGCACAGCCCTCCCCAAGCACACACAGTTTATTCAACTAATGGGATTAAGACGCACAAATGTCTGTCACCAGCAGGGCCTCCTGACTCGAAGCTTCAGCTCTGAACAGTTATCCAGGAGTAGCAGGGTCACTTAGCGCTCACCTTCAAGCTGACTCATATTAAAGCCTTTGAATCACTACGCAGGTTTGTTGTCTCAGGAGACATTATAGCTTCTTTCACTACCGTAACACAACTGAAAGCAATAAATCAGTAAAATAACCGAGACAAATCTAATGTTCTTCTCCAAAAGTTTAACTTTTTTTAACAGTATTGAAAACCTCTAGTTCTGCAGCTCCCAAAAGCCTGACCACCCTCCCTGCTCTTTAGCCTGCTGGAGCAATGCCTTTGCTCTGCTAAGTGGAGTTTCACTTTGCTAACAGTATCTCTTTCTTTTTTCCAGACCACTGCTCCTCTTCTTCTTGGGGACATTTGCCATCTGTTTTATAATTTCACCATTATCTGATGGTAGGACTCAATGACCTTTCTAGACTTTAATTAAAGTTTCTTTCTTTTTAAATCATCTTCATCAAATTCATGTTTCCAAGCCACCTCTCTTGTGAATATTTTATCATTCTGACTGCAAGGAGATACATGACAGAAATATATTAATTACTTTTTATTTTATCAAACTGATGAATTAAGCTGTGATTGCATATGAAAAGGGTAGAGAATACCTCATGAAGTCTATATAGATGTCATGTTAGTCATTTTATGAGTCACTTTACAGTTTTTACACTATTTGAGTTTTAAACTGAGGATGCAGCCATAAGCTGTTCAAAAAAACAACACCCATCTAGTTAAGCCTGGTTACACACTTGCAGCATCTAGGCTTGGCCATGCCATGCTTGGAGCAGGGGGACTGCTCTGCTCCACGACATGTGTTTAAAATGGTCCCACTGAAAGGAAGTAACGAGGTCATCATCTCTTCCAGATGGAGAGGCAGAGATGGGAACCGCGAGGATGGAAAATGGGAGCGCAGGAACCTGTGAGCGTGGCCACAGATTCGACCTGCCTGCCAGGGTGGCATTGGCCACCCCTGTCCAGGCAGTCACGCTGCCCCGGGACGAGCACGGGGCTGTGCAGGCACCGGGATGCTCCCGAGCCGCCTGCTGCCATCCTGGCAGAGAAATCCTAGCGACTGGCTCCTGTCTTTGCTGCGGGCTGTCTTTGCGATCACGGGCAAGATAGGCTGAACTTTAGCATTTCTGCTCCTTCTGCGAGGAGTCTGCTCCGTAAAGCAGAGGGAGAAGAGGCGGATGCACTTCTCTGCGTCCCAGAGCGCTGAGGATAAACACGTCAAACTCCGCCGCGCTGTCACGGGCTGTGACTGCGCAGGGACGTGGAAAAGCACAAGCTTGGAAAGGCAGCCTCAGCTTGTGAGTAATCAGCAAGACAGACTGGTTATTTCTTTCCCTGTACCAGCTTCAGAAAAGGGCTCTTTCCTCCCAGCGGGGGAAGCACCGTGGCTCTGTTTTCTCCCTGCAAAGCAGCGGATCCCAGCGCTGAGCTGCACGCGCAGCCCGGGCTGCATCTGCTCGTGGGCAATTGCTGTTAGCCCTGCTGTGATGGGGCATCCCAGCGCACAAGCCTGGGAGTGCAAATCTCTACAGGGCTGAGAGACGTGATGCAAATGAAGAACCCCATTCCCAGTTTAACCACACGTGGTACAGTAACCTCTTTTTCATGCTTCCAGAATAGGATCACATCTTAATCTCATAAAAGGCTGTGCATTTAATATTTTCACACTATAATGTGCCAAGTTTAGCCAGTTTATCTTCAGAAAGGAAATAGAGAGACAGGTAACGATGTTCAGACTGCATTAGTTATGATGTAGAAAAGAAACATTAACCAACAATCCCCTGGGCAGGGTAAGGAGAAGCTAAGGTGTCCCTGTCCTTCCCTGGCGCCACCATTTAGAGCAGTCTCAGACACCCCACTTCTACAAACAGGCAAGGACGGTCTCTATGGAGGCCACAGCCCATTTTAATACTGGAAGGCATCGCATTTCTTCTCTGCCTTCCCTTCACCTACAGTTAACTACCTTAGGCAAGGACACCCCAACTTGAGTTATCAGAGGGATATTCCAGATTCCCTACAGGAGATAGTACTAGAAACTGAGACATTAAGCCTTGTATATTAGAAATGGTGACTTGTTATGAATATCATAACAAGTGCCCTACTTCCTACCATGCTCAAAGGGTACTCAAGGGCATCAGCAGAGTAAATGCACAAGCGGGCATGGAAGGGGGCATACCAGGGTTCAGGAAAGGAAGAAGTATCTTTCGTTGTCCAGTGAGATCAGGGAAACTGTTTATGATGGACTAAGACAGTAGAGAGCAAACCTGAATCCCAGGGAGCCCCAAGGAGTTTGGGAGACTTACTAGTCATTTTTAATGAGCACATTACAATGCTCTATTGCTATACGAGATATACGAAATATCCATAAATTGGCACCTGACTTGGCAAGTTTGTCACCAAAGGAAGGCATTGGCTCTGCAAAAGGACAAGAAGTGAATGGCCCCAGAGCATGAGCTGTGTTTCCCCCTAAAGCAAGTGGGTCCTCGAGGGCAGGCTAAAGGAGCCGGCAGAGCAATGCATGCCCTGGGTCATGGACGATCTGTGGATATATGAAGGCTTTCTGCGCCATCTGAAAGCCAAACTGACAGACTTTCAATGCAAGCGCCTCCAAAGACACTTTATGCCTTGAAAACTGCAGAAACAAAATTTACTTTTAAACTGAGGTAACAGAAACACCTTTTTCATTACAGTATGACTTGACGCAGAGACGTCTGTTCTGTTCCTACTATTCCTTCTTATTATCTGTCCTAAGTGCTGAAGCCTTCTATGCCTCAGTCCCAAGCCCTTGAGAAGGTTAACCATGATGGTCTGTGTACTTCAAGAGACTCTCCTTATGGACACTGTATTTTCTTAACATTTCTGGCACTCTAATGGCACAGCACTATATCTCTCTGTCATCTGCCTATCCATCCATCCAACCCTCTGTCCATCCATCGCAGGAAGCACATGCAGGCTTCTGGGTGAGCTTGACCTACCTCTAGGCTCACTTGGGCTGTAATCTCTTTGGAGAATACACCATCCTTCCCTGTGCAAACAGCATCTAGCACAGCAGAAGCCTGAGCTTAAAGAGAGGACCTTCTCAAGAATAACGCTTCTAAGCATTATTCACGGGCCCAGCAAGTGCATTGTGCTGGGGTTTTTCTTTTTTCCCCCCTGCAGGCTGGGGAAGCAGGTGTAATTGCATTTGTCACCTCTAATCGTCCACCCGCACCCCACTGAAAGTGAGCCGTTATTATCATTTACAAACAGGCAGGTAATCTCTTCTCACATGCCCTTAAAAATCATTGTGCGAGCGGAGTAGGCTGTGCAGATTAGCTGATACCGGGAGATTGTCTTCAGCAAAGCAGTAAAAGCTCTAAGTGCACTAGATTGGTTTTTGATTGACTTTTTGAGGAATAGTATATCAGAAGAATCCCAATAACCTCTCCCTGTGGTATTTTAAGTGGATATAATGGTCAGAACTGACAGACATTAATGAGTCTTGTAGACGGGGGCAACTGTATGTTATTTAATTTCCACTAAAGAAGATATTGTGGAAAAGAAGCTCGGGTTTAAGACAACACACAAATACTCAACAGCCAGATTTTGTTTCTGTCAGTGTTTCAGCACAGGGTGGTCTAGCTCCTTCTACAGCTTAAAATTTAGGGGCAAACATCTTAAATGTCACCGATCAAGGAATGCAAATAAAAAATGACTTCCTCTTTGGAAAGATCTAGTGAGTTCTTCTCCCATAGACCCCACTTCCTAGCATCTAATGGCTTTCACACAAATCGTTTCAAGCTGAAAATCTGAAATAGCTGATTAATACCTGGGGAATTTCAGCTTGGATGTGGGAGAATGAATCCCCTTTGCATCAAATGTCAGACAGCAAGACACAGACACCCTGCAGCCAGAGGTTCTGTAGGTTTTTTTCTTTGAAGTTGTGAGACTTGAAGGAGAGTTTCTTAGAGAACGTGGATTAATTACCCTGTCAGCCTCTCCATACCAGGTCTCAGGAGGGTCTCACTGGCTTTGCATTCTTCCCTGCTTCAGAATGACAAAAAAAAAATCAAAATAATACTTTAATGAAAATTCCTGATAGTCTATAAAACGTTTGCTCAAACACACGGCCGGTTTTATGCTTTTACCTACCCCACCAAAGATTCAAACAGCCTCTTTTCTAAATAATCATGCTGTTCTTTTCTCATGGATTCTTCCAGACGGTGCCTGACTGCAGCTGCCACCTCTGCCAATTCCCGGTGACAAGAGGCTGGGCAGAGCGGCAGGCGCCGGGCTGGGCTGCAGCTCTCCCTCCTCTCCCAGGACCTTTTCCCAGGGAGGAGAGACTGGGGCCAACACAGGCTGCACGCACGGCCGGCCTCGCCGCAGGGTCCGGCTGGAGTTGCCGCTGCTCCCACCGATGTTGGAGTAACAGCAGCGAACACATTTTCACTGGCAGCAAGAAGAAAACACTTTGCTCTCCTGGGCTTCATTGCAAGGCTTCATCCTGCCTCCTGGAAGAAGCCATTTAGCTGTTGTCCTCCATCTCCTTCACCCTGGTTTAGGTGGCAAACAAAAAACTTAGGGACTTCCTCCCTGTTTTCATACAGTTGGAGATAGTCTAAATGGCCGTGATCCTCTGCTCAGAGCGGGCTCCAAAAACCGGCATTTTTTTTAGCCTTGTTTCCTATTTTGCATGTTTTAATCCTAGTTTTCTCAGCATTCACTCTCTGTTCATCTCTACTCCTGCCTATCTACTTAACTGTCCGTCTTCTCCCATGACTTTTTAATTCAATGCAGCCGAAACCATCAAGTTGCTAAAAGATTTTGGTAAAAAGAGGCATGCCGCTACCAGAAAAAAAAGAAAGTTGTTAAAACCCAGACCCTTAACTATTGGTAAAAGCAGCAGTCAGCTGGCAAGGCAGCGCGCGTGCCCCGGCCAGCCAAACAGCATGTGTTGCTCTGAATAAATCACAGCGTGTGCGACTATTAGCCCTCCAAACAGGGAGCTGACAGGACTGGAGGCACAGCGGGTAAGAAGCTAAGGCAAAATCTATAGGAAACTAGATGGCAGTAATTCCGCTGTTCACAGCACAGCTTGCTTAATGAGGAATTCATGCATCAGGGCTTAGGCTGCTTTTGAGAAAAGAAAAGATAGAATTAGTTGCTGCTCCATCCATATACTGCTTAAGCAGAAAGAGCAATACTGGGGGATGCTGTCTGTGTGCCACCAGATGTGTCTGTTGTGTCCAATGAATCCTGTTGAAAATTAACCGAGCCTTGCCCAAACGAGAGCAAGCGCCGGGGGCACCTCCTGTCCCTGCGGCCATCCTCAGCCCACACTGCAGACGCAGGTTGGTGCTTCTCCGTGGATCCTTGCATATGCCCCAAGGGAAGGAAAGCGTCATGACAAGGAAAGCTGGTGAAGCTCCGAGCACGTCTGAACACGGGCCCTTAGACGTGTTTCTCTACAGCTGGGCAAGAAGAACCAGCGTGAGGCAGGGGCTGGCGCCCGCCATAGCACAGAGCTGCTTCGTGAGGAAGGGCCAGAACCAGCTGCTCTGAGAGGACAGGGGACTAGGGAGCAGCCCCGTGTCCCAGCTGGAGTCTTCAAGGATGGAAGAGACCGCAAGAAATCCCTAGTACCGCGTTTCCCAAAGTCAGCACCACTTTTGGTTCAGGTCTGAGAAGAATCTCTAAAGGCTGTGAATGAAAGGGTCAAGGACTGCCTTGGAAAACGTTTCTTTCCCACAAAATCACCACAATCTGGTTTTATCATTCTTTTTCTTTACATGTTTGGCTTAGTTTGGTTGCATGTTTTCAATGCCTGCCCTCCAGAGGAGATCGGGAGCTACGGTTGAGAAATGCTCCCCAGGAGCACAGAGTCACCAGGGACCCTCTGCAGATCCTCCTGATGCTGGAGTGAGCCACAAGCGCACGCAGATCTCTACCCCCCGACACGCTCCAGCCACATTTGCTGAACATCCTGGAGGTGGGAGAGAGGCTTCTTCTGTCCCCCTGTTTGAGCCCCGAGCTGTGACAGCCAGGGGAGCTGGCTCCCCCTCCATTATTTAAATGCCAGTTGAGTTTGACTCCAGTTAGACGTGATGTGGACAGCCAGCGCCGACAGCCAGGGATCTCGCCTTGAATAGTTGTGCAAGATTTAAATAACAAAAGGCACTTACACAAAGGCCCTGGTAGTCCTGCCTCCTAATTACAATCCCAATATACTAATACCTGCAGCCGCATTCAGAAACAAAAATTCACACAGGAACAGTAATTGAACACATTGAGCTAACTGCAAATAAAATCCTTTCTAATCCCATCTCTTTTTTCCCTCCTCTTCCCCTTCCATCATGAGAACATACCTCTTCCCAAAGGTGGTCTAGACAAAAACAGGTTTTGTAACTTCATTTTTACCATGATTTCCATGCTCAGTCAGTGGTCTGATGGGTCGTTTCCTTAGAGGAGAGCTCAGGAAAATTAACCCATCCAAGAAATTACTATGTAAGCTTTGACTCGCTTTTTGAGTTGGAAGAGAAATAACTGAGTGGAGACAAGACAAAGATCTATACACTCGGGAGTAATATGGAACAGGGAACAGTCACTCCTTACCTCTCATCACATGGAACTAAGGGCTGGCAGGTTAAGAACAAGAAAAAAGGAGGGTTTTTGCACAACGTGTCAGCCTTGTGAAAGCTGTGAAACTCCTTGCAACAGGCGCTACGGACACTGACAGCTTACCCAGCTCCCGGCACGCTGAGCGTGCTCGTAACGAGGGAATTCCCCAAGGACGGACACCGTAGCTGGCTCGGGAAGCCCGGGGCTGAGAATCAGTAGAGGCTGGGAAATCACCCAGGGGAGCCGTTATCCCACATTTGCTCTGGTTTTGCAGCGTCTGCGTGGCCGTGATGAGAAGCGCGATGGCCAGTGAGGGAGCCCTGGGGCTGGCCCAGTGTGGCCATTCCTCGGTTTGTCCAAACTGAGCAATGTCTAAAGCGGAGACACGAGGCCCCCGTGAAGCTCATTTGGGGACAACTCAACAACGCAGGCTCAAGGCATGGGCTGATTTCATTAAAAATGTTCCCACAAAGGCATAGAGCAATTTCACAAACCTACTTTAAAATATTGAATTGGAAAATCTTTGCTGAACAGCCCCGCGAAGGCAGCCCTGGTGCACGCCGGAGCTGGCAGGGCGCTGTGCCTGAGATTGTTTCTCCAATCTGCACATTTTTCTCAAGAAAATCTTCACACAATCTCTAACTGGCTTCATATTCGGCTGCAGATGCAAAGGAAAAACAGTATCAAGTGCTTATATTGTGGTTTTCATTTTCCACTGCTTCCTAATCAGTGACTAATTAATTCTTAGTGCCCCTGGGGGGTAAATATATCTGTTTCATGCATTTATATATATATATATAAAATGTTTGATCTTTCCTTAACAAGTCCCCATAGCCCTAGAAATTCACACTGAAAACAGAGCAGGGGGGAAAACAGCACCAGCTTTGAAATCCAAAAGAGCTTCATTTGTATGTCAGATGGAAAGTAAAAAGAAAATAGTTATTTGGCAGGTCTATTCCCACTGAGGGATTGGTTTTCCTCAATTTGTATTTAATAAGTGCGCCACTAAAAAGTATTTAATGCATAATGTATAATAGAACTAGCACCATACTAAGTAATATCCTGTGACTTTAAACATTAATGACTCTTCATGACAATTTCTTTTGAATTTCAAACTACACAGAAAATATTTGTCAGCAGTAAAAATAAGCATGCAATAAATAAATAAAATATCAGTGCAATAAACCCTCGTCATGATGCCAACTCCTAAAATGCCTATTTAAATGTGTATATACCTCTATTCAACAGAAAACAGGGAACACTGTAAGTTTTTGGATAATATTCCACTAATGTGTACACTACAATATAATAATGTTCAACACCTTTTTACTTAAACTGCCAAGAAATTGCCAATTCAATGCAAAGTGACTCTTGCAGCTGAAAGTACACTTGCTGTTTTTGTAACTTTTTAAAAATATATTTATACCATTTTAACCTTTTTGGTTTTAAGCAAAGATGAAATAAATCCTTTCACCCACATACAGGAAGGAGATCTTACTGCAAAGAATATTTAGATGAGATAGAGCTAATTTTTGCCATTTTACTTAATTATTGGTTTTACATTTCTAGCTACACCATTTCTATTCCTTCTGTGGCCCAGAAAGCTCCAGATCCCTAGGAAGCTCCCCAGAGCTGTCCCTGGAGACACCCTCCTGCAGAACCTGCTTTTGTCAATGCCAAAGCCGAAAGCTCAAAAATACAAAATATTAGTTCACCGAGGACTTTCACATGGGGTCTGGTGCCAGGGGGCAGGGCCCAAGGGACTCTGACTGGGTACTCCTTGTAGGAAAACTAGACAGAAGCATTAAGGAGAAAAATGAATTTACCAAAAAATGAAGTTTTCACGATGATCAAATTTTATTCGTTTGGATTTTATTTTTTGATCTTGTTCCAAATCAAAAAAAAAAAATGCAGGAGTTGAATTAATGGATGTTCAGGCCTGCTTTCCAAAACCAAGTTTATGTTTTTACTCCAAAATTTCATAAAAAAGAACTAAGAGAATATCCTATCACTTATAGATAGCACTTAGATACATTCTTGGTAAAACCATTTTGCTTATTGTCTTTCCTTGCAGAAATATTATTTTAAATCTAGACCGTATCGATCTTACTTGAGCTTTCTTTTCAGTTTTTTTAGCCTGCTCAATGAACAAAAAGAACAAGTCAGTATTTTTACAGTTCTGCTATATTCAGATGGACACGTGAGGCCAAAAAGCTCTTTGGCTCCTCTGACATCTCCGCACAGGGAGAGCCAGTGCCCCCAGCCCCGTCCAGGCCATGGAGCTGGGCACAGGCAAGTGCCTCACATGTCTCACAAAACCTCAGCTATTAGGTTTCCAAGGAAAAACTTCCAAACATGACATAAATGCAGCTGGTGCAGAGGCATTTTCCTGAGGTTGCCGAGGGCCAGGCACGAAGAGCTGGAGGCAGCTCACGGGCAGGGCTTCAAAGCACCATCGGAAAAGAGAAGCCATCTTATCCCCTGGCAGCCCAGCTAAATAACGGCTCAAGGACAGAGTAATTTAGGTAGGGGGAGGCCTTCACATGCACATGGCTTGATAGACAAGCCCCTTGAATTAGAAATGCTATAGCAGGGCCGAGTTAACTTTTATGCTGCTAAATGCAAATTTAATCCACGGCACAAGCATTAAAAAAAAACATGCAGTTGTCAGGGAGGGGGCATATTTAGGAAAAGATGGTTTCTGAGGCATTCAGATCTGAGCCGCTGCTTTATTACTCTATAACCACCGATAGCTCTGAAGTATGGGCCACATGCTGCTCTCCGTTACACGGGATTAAAGCTGTAACCCACAGGGTGCTAAATCTAGATTTACACTTGCTTTGAAAATGCAGAGGCTGGCCTTGTGCCTCTGCAAAGAGTCAGAAGGCACAAATACTTCCGACAATAATTGCAGCATTTACAGCGCTTGCTGAATGCAGCATCTTCCAAGATCTAACCCTCATTCAGGAGCAACAGACCAATTTTACAGCCAGTCTAATAGAAAAAAAGATGACAAGAGTAGTAGCTACTCCCAAAACATAAACTATGCAAGATTTTATTATGCTGCTCTATTGATTTTAATGAGGTTGTTTCAAAAAGGTACAAAGGACCCTCAATGCTTTTACAAAGAGCCATGCAACCTCCATCACCTGCACTTCAATTATCTAATTTCCCTCGTACCTGGAAAGGCAATGTATGTTAATTACATTGAAAGTTATTTTAGTAACTCAGTCATTCAAACTTTTCAAAGCTTCTCATAACTTTGGAGAAGCCAAGGTTATGCTATAGACAAGGGCGTATTCACATGTCGGCTTTATGTACCTAAAAAAAATTAAAAGACTTGACAGCAATTTAGAAAATGAGTTGTGGGTCTTTTAAGCACAAAGCAGATCAAAGGTTTGATGCAATTTGGGAATATGCTGTAATTGCTAACTATTTTAGAAGGGATCTCCCAGCCAGGCAGTCAGCTGGAGCAATTGTTTGCAAATGTGTAGGATCACTCCCTATCTCCCAGTCTCAGAACTAGCATGGAAATGTGCATGTGATTTACTGTAGCGGGGAAAAAAATATTCCTCTTTTGGAGCTGGGCTAATCTCAGAGCAAGACAGCTGAGGCAGAAAAAGCCATTTAAGCAATGCAGTCTTTAAAGGGCCTGGACTGACCTTCATTTCCGTCTATCTGCTTTCTTGCAGCACTGCCTCTGCACTGCTGTGTAACATAAATAGCATCTGTCCTGGGATATTTAGCCTGAGCTTAGCAGAAATTACTCTGGTGGTCCCTTTCTCAGTGATTAGTCACTGAAGAAGGTTTTTGGTTCTTGTGCTATTTGGGGCATATGTTATACTTGTATTTATTCAGGCATGACTGGGGAGGCGTCTGATTAGGAGTGACTGAGGGCACTCTTGCTCAGCAAACCTGAGTGCACCAGGTAAAAATAGAAAGCAGAAAAGCACGTGAAGTAGCAAGAAGTGAACAGGCCAAGCACCAAAGTGAGCTTTAGGACAAAAATTTCCCCTTCAGCCTCCAAGTGTGTTGTCATTAAAACTGTCACCAGGCTCAAGTAATCAAACTGATGGGGACTGCAAGGACTTTCTTGCCTTGTCTGTAGCATGGAAAAAAACAAGAAGCTTTCTGGGGAGGAGGGTTATGCCAAAAACCCTTATTGCAAGGACTGAGGCACTGCAGATCCTCTCAGACTCCACTGAACCCTTCTTGCTGCATTTGGCCTCTCTGACAAGTCTGTGTGCTACAACATGCCAAGAATTGCCTGTAGCCCATGGCCTGGTGAACACACCATGACTCCTCTTCAGTATGAAACCTACTGCCCAAGGCCGCAGGCGCTCACCCTAGGGCTCAGGTGGGCTCTCATATCGCATGTGCCTTGGCACAATTTGGCAGGGCCAAGGGACAGAGTTATCCCCAGGAAGTCACATCCTTAAAAGCACAAAACGACCCAATTTGCTCACGGATCCAGCTCAGACACTGGCAGCCACCCTTGCACAGGGCTGCTCTGCAGGCCACTGTGTCATGCTGCGCCAGGGGACGTCGTGTCTCATCCAGCCCAGCACCAGGGCCTTTCCCTATCCTGTAATGCCACGAGGCCCTGTCTGCATCCCCCAGGACTGCAGCTCTTGAGGCTGCAGATCACAGCTTGGGCAGCAGGAGCTTCATCCATGGAAGAAAGGCGGCAACGCAAGAATGTGACAAATGCAACCCTGCCGAGACAGCGTGTGGGACACATGCTGCTCCCTTCCTCCTCAGAAGAAAAAGAGAGACAGAGATGGCAGAGCTGCATCTCAATAGATCTTTGAGCCATTACCCAGGCTGACTGGCCTGCTGGATGGAAGAAAAAGCAAGGTGGTTTCAACCCACTCCAAGAGCAGTCTTAGAAGAGAGAAAAGATTCCTGAATTCCCTGCTAGGGGTCAGAAGGGGATGACAATGATGACGACAACTCCGTCTCACGTGCTGTGTGCTTGCACAGAAACCAAAGAGCCTTTGCCTGTGTCAGGAGGAGACGGGAAGCCTGCCTGCAGCAAACTCCTGCGCGCAGCTCAACCCGGAGCTGCTGCAGTTTTAATAACGTTTTTCCTCAGTTCATCGCCTCCTGCCTGATTGTAATTGCAGCATCATCCATTCTCTGGCTGCTGAATTATGGGGCCGCTGACTGGAGCTTGGAAACAACAGCGCTAATGTTCTTCCCACATGCTGCATGCACTGCCTCTGCGGCAGGGCGAGGGGGCAGCGGGGACACGGCGATGCCAAAGCGAGGGGCTGAGGTCGGGAGCCAGCTGCAGGCGAGGTGGGAAAGCCGCGCGGCGGATGGGGACGTGGAGCGGGCACCGGAGCACAGAAGGGTTTGCAGAAGCTTGAAAGGAAGCTGAGAAAACGTCAAGCCCTTACTGAACACAGAGCATAAAACAAACCTAACACGAGGCACATGATTGGCCTTATCAGCTTTAACGATATTACTCACTTGTTAAGGGAAGCACATGCTTCTGCACTTTGCTGCCTGCAGATCTCAGTGGGGCTGGCAGGTGGATGCAGTGCTAACTTCCACAGGGCAGAGACCCAAGAAGAGGAGCTTTTATTTCAGCAGATCTTTTGGGTCATTTCCAAGGTCTCTCTGACCTTTTGGGGACCTACCCGAATGTCTCAGAGCACTGGCAAAGGCAGAGTATATATTTAAGGCATTTTAAAAGCCCCGGCAGTTCTTAACACATACAGCAAACTGCCAGCACCTGATGGAGCAGAATCAACAGTCCTGACTGGACAGTGAAATCATTCAGAAACATTCAGCCTTAGGCATTCACTTATAATAGCAATCCGGGCACAAAACAATTTGAGCATTTCTTCTCACCATGTCTCAGCTGTCATACAGGAAGGAATATGTAAGACTATCCTCCTTTAGCACAAATCTGACTTTTCAGGCTCCTGACAGTTCAATGCTCCCAAGAACAAGGGACATCATCCCTCTGTGGGGCCACCAGAAATGGCAGGAGAGGGAGATCTTACCACAGCTCCTCTCCTGGAAAGTTTGGGATCTGCCTTGGCTGTTTGCAGGATTTTTCTTGAGGTTTCTTTTACAGTTCTCCTCTAGACATAACATGGTATTCTTAGAGGCCCCACAGCAGTCCAAAGGCCCCTTGTGCGGTAAAATTGTGGCTGAGGGGGTGAAGCTTCTTGAGCCCCAAGTTTTGGCAGTAAATCCAGTTTACGAATTTCCTCTTTGCCAGTTGAACTCACAGCCACCCACTCCCACCACTTGCTACAGTAACATCCAAACACCCCTCTCAGTAATATCCAAAGAGGCTGCAAAGAGTCAGGCTCTAAACCAGACTGCTGAAATGTTTCAGGGTTTGGCTGGTATCTAACCTGGGGTAAAAGAGACACACATTTAAGAAGGGTATTTTTAACCAGGATTATTTTAGGGCTTCACTATTCAGAGACAAAAAAATCCTCAGCAGGGGGGTGGAGGGTGATCTGTCACTGCCACAAAATTGCACCAATGTCTTCTGCCAAGACCCAGCAGTGCCAGTAAACAACACAAGGCCCTGGTTAGACCATTAATCCAACACTTATTCAGGAGAAGCAAGAGATACCGGAGACACTGAGGAGCATGAGAACGCTTCAGATTTCCCTAAAGCAGAAAGTGTGGATGTCTGATGGGAACTAAGGCCTGGCTGCTTTATTTTGCCCTGAGCTACCGCAGAAAGGGTTATCACTGAAGAATGAACAGCAAAGAGCACTCCTCATTTTCCACTTTCTTTAGATGGAAGTTCTTTGGTTCTTATGGTTCTTTGCTTTGACCTAGCGTAACATATTCCTTATCCAAAGTCAACTGTCACAAATGGCAGCCGCGTATTGACTTCCAAGCAGAAGCTTTCAGTCCTAAAATAAACAGAATATGAAATTAATACAGAAAGTGCACACCATTTCCAGCACATTTCCAAGGAGTGGTATTCACTCCCCAAGACTGAGAAGGAATCCAAAGAAGACAGCAGGAAGAACTTTATTAAGTTTTTCATGTGATTTTTATCTGGTGTCAAATGTCAGCCAGTTTGCCCATCTGGGATATTAATAATGCAAATAGTGCTAAAGGTTGCTTTGCTCAGAATAAGCCACAGGAACTTATAGAGTTCATTAGACTCCCATATTTCCTCTCCTCCCATTTATATGAAGAGAGGGGATGCCGTGCCGCTTCCTTTCACACAAAACTGTTGGGCTTTGGCAAGCTTCTTACACTATTTAATTAGCCCACTCAAATTTCACTGAATCGGGAATATTCTAGTGACAATAATGTCCCTCTCCTGCTGAGTATCAGAAGGTGGAAAATAAAAAAGCTCTGTCATGCAAATGCAGCCTCAGCAAAACGCCTAAGGTGGTTGGAAAATACCATTTAGTCAAATTATTCCTCCTGCATTTGCCTGTGAATTCGGGGGAAATGAAAATAAACCAGAGTTTTTGCCTTTTTAAAGGCTGCTGCTGCCTCTACCGACATGAAACTCACTCCACGCTTCAGCCCTAGCCACTGTTGGTGCAGTATCCCATGAACCCTTGCAAACGTGTCCTACAACAGCTACTAAACAAATAAAAAAAAAGAACATGATAAACAGCCAAAAGCTTAATTCCAAATCTAATGTGAAATATCTCCCTACCATTCATCCAAGTTAGCAAGCAGCCATATTATCCACTGATTGATATATTATCCTCCCCTGCCAACGCATCTGGCCACATCACAAAGTGGAAAACAGTACATTAATCTCTGTCAGAAGGAAATCAATGGGAATCAGGCACCTAATTCCCTGAGCTGCTTTGGGAAGTCCCACCCTTTCCCCGCTTATCATACATCAAATTCAGAAGTAAATCTTTCTCCGTCTCTGAACTTACTGTATCTACGCAGCCATGCACTCTTCCCTCCGAAATATATCCCTCCACAGCTGGTGCAAGGACTATATGTGACGACATGTGACGTGATGATGGAGCCTTGGTCCTTTCTGCATCTTCTGGATGAAGCTGTAACATGAGGGCTTTGAGCGCTTCATGGGAGGAAGGCCCCTGATGTGTGTCTGTCATAGCAGGCAGGTACAAAGGTTAGTAAAATGCAGGATGAAGCTGTAATGCGAGGGCTCTGAGCACTGCATGGCAGGAAGGCCCTTGATGTGTGTCGTACAGGCAGGTACAAAGGTTAGTAAAATGCGGGGGGAATTATCTC
>NW_010586734.1:104149-156224 GCF_000705375.1 Tinamus guttatus
TTCAGCAATTTAGATACATATCTAGGAGCAATTACTTTCCTATTCCTAGCTTAAGACATTCTGATAGATCTTTCATAGGAAAAGCTAATTAATTACAGGAATAAGAGGATACTGTAGAACAGCCTTGCTGAATGGACATCTGGTACCTGTGTGCCTTTGTCTGCTGAACATTACATAACTGAGTCCACAATATTAAAATTTTTTTTGGTTGCCAACAAACTTCCGAAGTTTTCCCATGAACCCATGCTGAGAGAAGGGCAGATCCTTGTCCCCACAGTAGTGCTACGATACTGGTTTTCTGAGGCGCCACTTGACCGAAGGAGCAGTGAACACCATGATGAGGTCTCCTAGGGTAAGAGGACAGGCAAGAGGACGAGGGTACTCAGCCATCGGACACAGAAGGACCAAGTGACCACTGCCTCTCCACAGCTCTGCAGTGGTCAGTGCTTGGGATGCTCTCTCAGACCACACAGTAGAGGTACAGGGAAGAGGCTTTGGGTCCACACAGAGTTTGGTCTTGTGCCCACCTCAGCCATAGCTGTGCCGCGGGGCTCACCTTGACCCAGGCACATGCTGTCTGCTCGCAAAGCTCTGAGCTGCTCCTAATCGAGTTGTTGGTTCTGCATCAGTAGAGAAAACATGAGTCTCCAACGTCCACTCCTGAGCAGCAGCAGTGCCATGGCGCTAGCAACAAGCACTTCCTCCTTTTTGTTCCTTGGGTTTCTTTTTTTAATCTTCAGGAGACGCTTATTCATGTTAAATTGTATAGAAATAATTTTCCTTTCACAGCACTGCAGAAGTCCCTTTCTGTCAGGAAGTCCCACCTTTCTCAAGCTGCTGGCTTTATGCCTATTAATTTTCTCCTTCAGAAATCAGCAGGCAGGAACTATCCCTACAGAGACCAGAGCACAACCAGGAGCCAGGGACACGTTAAAGCCACAACCTCACACACGCCAAGCACATCAGTACAGAACGATGCTTTTTTATTTTACGCTCCAAAATTGCTGTTGGACCAAAGCAGCAATGTGAACTCTTCCCAGATAGGAACAAAAAGCATTAGGAGAGCAGGGACAGGCGATTACATGGTAAACAGATGAAGCAGAATAGCTTTTTTCAACATAGTTAGGAATCTGCTTTGTTCTGCGCTTATTGAGTAGAAAACACCGATTCAGAAAGACCCAAAGAATTCACAAAGAAGTCACAGAAGGGTGAAGCCAGGAGCGAGCCCAACGGAAGCGGCACCCAGGAGCGCTCCCCTGGGTTGCCCACGCGGTCCCGCTGGCGTTTCCGGGTGGACATCGCTGCCTGCGAGACCGCGGCCCAGCCCAAGCCTGGGCCAGGTCCGTGTGGGCAGCCCAGGCCTCAGGAAGCCAGGCCCCTGCCAGCTCCATGTTGCCCTGGGCCCAGGAGAGCGTTGCCAGGCCCCACAGTACCCAGGGCTCATCTCTGCCCCCCTTGTCGTTTTGTTTTTTGGGGTCGAACCAGTCCAGGCAGGTCCGGGGGACACGAGGCCTCGCTGCCCTCTCAGGGACCACGAGACGCCATTGGTCTGAGCAGCTGCACAGCCCTTCTGCCCCGAGCCCCTTCGGGCAGGAGGCTTTCATCAGGAATTGGGACACGAACCCCCTTCCTTTTCACTTACTGCAAACCCCCACTGAACCTTTCTTGTGGCCAGAGTCAGGAAGGAGCTGCTGGCAGAGCCTGGCTGCAGCCAAGGACATGGCTGCAAAGGGGGATGGCGGCCCAGCATGCAGCATTAGCTGCATGTTATCACCTTGCCTGCTCGGGGAGCGGCTTTCACAGCCCTTTAGCACTCCTGTCTTTTATCCACCTCTGCTTTCATTTGCCAGCTCCACCATCACTGTGTCTTGACACGCAGTGTGCTGAAAATGCTGCTGTGCATGGGAAGCAAGGGAGACACTGAGCCAAGGGACAGCCCGTACTCTAGGAGAGAGAATATGTTTATATATATATATGTGTGTGTGTGCCTATATATACATAGGTGCACACACACACACACACACATATTTATATGTGTGCATGCACATGCCAAACTCATCAGATCCTTTTTAAGGAGACTTTCACCAGCCTCCTCAGCCAAGGTATGTTCAAGGTGAGAGGTGGTTGCTTTGACCCCACAACACAACACCTGGTGGGGGAAAACCTGCGAGCTATAAAAGAGCAGTGGAGAAAGAAAAAAAAAAGAAAGAAAGAAAAAAGAAGTGAGATTTCAGCTGTTAACACATAGTTTCACCAACAAGAGCAGCACTTGGCACCCGCTGCTCACAGGGAGGGAGCATGTGGTCCTTTCCTTCGCAGGTCACCTCATAAGCCCTAGCCCCTCCGGCAGGCAGGGAGTCAATCCAAAACTCACATGTTAGCAATGGGAAGGTGGCTGTGAAGGAGACACATGCGGGAAACCCTCCTGTCCCAGTGCTGAGGACTGGCACCGTTGTGCTAACAGCAGGCCCGGGCCCTGGGGACACCAGCTGCAGACCACGTGTTGGCCAGCCCACCCAGAGCAGGGTGCAGGGCAAACAGGGTCAATAGCTGGCTCCTCTGCTGTCAGCCCAGCCCTGACACCTTGTTGTCTTAGCCAGAATTTAGGTCACCAGAAGGGAAAATATTGTTTTCTTTCTTTGACCTCTCCCATAGCCCAGACACAGTGGAGCTCTCGGAGGAGAGGTCGCACGCTCAGGCTCGCTTTGCCCGGCGTTGGCTGGACAGTGATCGGGTACAGCAGCCTCCGCATGCTGCCTCTCCCGTCTAACGTCCCGTCGTGCACGCTGCCTCCGGGCGAAAGGGAGCCACGCGCATTCAGGAAAGGGCAGAGGGCAAAACCCTCCTCAAAGGTCGGAAAAACAGCGAGAAGAGAAAGGGATGAGGGTCCTTCCAGATGGTTGTGCCCAGCTCCTGTGGAGCCTGCATGCTGCTGTGCCCCGGGGCAGCTGGCTGGGAATCCTGCAGCCACCACGCAAATGGAAAGCTAGATTTTATTCAACTACATGCCAAGACCAATCACATAAATCAGCACCAGCCTATCCCTCCCGTCACCAGGCCAGTCTTCCTATAACATTTTTCTATTCTGTTTAATTGGCTTTCCTATTGGCCTCACGTGTTTTGATTTCTAACTAGCCCAGGATTTTTGCACCCCCAGTGCCTGACCCTGTCTGAGAAGCCCATCAGGAGTCAGCTGCAGACAGCCATGGAGGTGGCACTGAGAAGAGGGTGCTGGCCTTTACAGGGGCACAGGGGAGAGCTTGGGAACATTCGTGAGCACATTAATTTTATGCTGCTGCCAGAAACAATCATCAGCAGGACTGCTAACGATGCTGGCATGGAACCGGCTGGTCATTACATTTTAGATTAATCCTCTGGGATGAATGGGGCAGCTTCTATCTCCCTCTCCTGAATAAACAGAACCTAAAACTGGGAGAGGGCTTTGCAGAATACTGACAAACCTTCTATGTTTCAGTCTAGAGTACTTCATAGTTTATTTATTCATATTTGTTCTTATGCAACCTTGTTCTCTTTGCTTTTTCCCTTCCCCAGTGCTTGCCCCTTTGAAGTATTTTTAGATTGAACTCGGATCCCTTCCTAGAGGAGGCAAGCCATGGTCTTATAAGTCTCTCCAAAGACAGATCTACTGTTTTCCTACCAGTCTGTTCTCATTTCCTTTATCATAGGGGTGACCAGGACTGAACGCAAGGCCCATTTGAGATCTGGTTGTAGATGCCTGCTGGTTCTCACTCAGAAGAGTTTCAATCAAGGGGAGATGAATGATCCTGGCCCTCCTCTGCCATAAGAACCCCCATCCAGGGATGTCCAGCCACACGTACAGGGCAAGAGACGTCCAACCGCTTTCTGCAGAGCCCAGCACTGCGCTTGACCACAAGTGCCTACTTGCTTAGGGACCAGCAAAGCAGAGGAACTGAAGGTACATGGGATTCAGGGGCTGGGATCAGGACACTGAGCCCTCTCCCTTTGAGAGCTCCAGTGCCTCAACCCGCAGCGCACAAGTTGGGGGTAAAGGACACTAAATACTCCTTTGCAGCAGTATAGGGTTTGGTGCCTTCGTGCTGTCCATCCTCATGGGAAGCCATGTATGTTTGAACAAGGCTTCCAGGATCACTTCTTTTTTGTTGCTGCTCTGCTCTTGTAGCCCACCAGCAAACAGCTCTGCTCTCAAGTTTCATCTTTTCTCTCTGTCAGTGGCACTTGCTGAAATTTTACAGTGATGCAAATACACTGTGATCAGTAGTGTTTGTCTGGGAAACAGTGAGCGGCAGAAACAGTCTAAATACTTTCAGGCCTCTGGCAGTTCACAGAGCAATACCGCAGGCAAAGAAAAAGATATCTTGATTAGAATAATTATAATTGTCTTTTCCTTCGTTATTTCTACAGAAATTCCAGGCTAAATTATCATCTAATTTCAGAGAGCTCCATGACCGAGATTATCTATGAGTCATTTGTAATTATGTGCCAGATTGTATTAAAGCATGAAAATACAAAGGTTTCTCATCAAATACTAAAAGGGGGGAGCGGGGGAAGAGGAAGAATCAAATTACGCTGGGGCGAGATAACTATTCCGACCACTTTCTGATTCACAGCATCCAGCAAAAGCAGAAAAATCTCATTTCAATAGTCAAGGAATTGTGAAAACCTGACAAGTTACAGGAAATTCCAGTTTAAGGTTAACATAGCATCCTCTCCCAGTGCTGCTCTGGAAAAGAGAGCAAAAAGCTTTAAGACTCTCCCAGTCTGGCGCTGCACTAATTCCCGTGGGAATTTCTACTCCTGGTGGAGCATAGCATGAAGTGGATAAAAATTGCCCATTTGGGAATGTGGGCTGTGTCTATCTTGAGAAACGTAATCGGGAGCGTTTGCGGCAGCACCAGGCACACACGAGCCGCCCGTCTGCACGGCCTCCCCACGCCGCAGGAGGCAGATGGCCATGCCTGGTTGGAGATCCCTGGGATCTTGGAGCCCGGTATCCCTTGGTGTCGGAGCACATTGTATTTTAAACAATCTGCAGGACAGGAAAACATTCCTTACGTGGAGGTGCAGGGAAGGGAGGGGGACAGGGAGAGCAAGCCGGGAACAAGACTTTGCATTGCAGGGGTGAGACAGGGGCTGGATGTGAAGGGAGACACAAACGAGCATCTTGACAAGGCTCTAACATACATTTGCTTCGCTTCATAAACAAATGAGTACATGAATTTTAAATTTAATATTAACACACTGTACAACTTGAATGGGGCCATTTGTGTCTCCTGTGAGAATAAACTGTCACTTTTCCCCCCGCCTCTCACACATAAAAAATAAATAAAAATCAAGCCTTATTGAGCAACCATTAACAGAGAAGTGTCTCAAACCATGGCAGCTGTGTAAAAATAAAGTTCAAGATGAGGATAGCTCTCACTTGACTCAAAGTGACTTGACTCTGGGAAGTTTCTCCCTGCAAATTTGCAAGTGGCAGACTGAGATGCTGCATTGAGTTAACACCAAGCCAGGCACAAAGCCTGAGCTTTGGGCTCACCAGCATCTCCCCAGCCTGCCTCGTCCCAGGGATGCATCTCTTCTTACCTCACCTCAACTACAAACATACGGCAGCCCAAACTTGCCAGCTCATCCCCTACACGTAGGTCTTTGGAAGCACAGTCCAGGGTTAGGGTCCAACTCTTAGATCATTTTCTTTGGCCTTACTCCTTCGTTTGGCCTATATGGCTTGACTCTGGCAACGCCTTCTTTTCTGCCAAAGGCTGCCAGGAGATGTGGCATAAAATGAAATTCTGCAAAGGGCAACTCCTGTGCTCCTTCTCTTGTGTTGTTTGGTTGCAGCCTTGAGATAGGGATACTGAGGTGGGAGGGTGAGATCAGTTTGAGAAGTGGAGAGAAAAATAGCAAGTCATGCACCATAGCAGGCTTCCTTGACCTTCCTCACTGGGCCTGACTTAGTCTCATCACTATCAGTTTGACTTGGACCTCAAAATGCTCCTAGTTTTTCATCTCTATTCTCAGCATCTCCATCCTCAGCAAAGCCACCAAGTACCAGCACTGCTGGGGACTCCTCCAAAAACAGTGTCATTTCTACAAAGCAAAGGCCCTTTCCAGGGCAGCTTGAGTTTTTCCCTTGCCCCTGCACGGTACCAGAGTGCAACAGTCATCCACAAATTCTTGTGACACCCCATGTGCTCTCACAGGAAGGGCCTCATTCCAAAAAAACCAGTTTTAACTTTACAGAACAGAGGATGCTCCCAGTCACTGCCACTGTCATTCACAAGAGGTCTCAGTTGCAGTTATAGCAGTCATCAGAGCACCCCAGAGAATTTAGGCGAGTCCTAAAGTGCCACAGGCATTACAGCAATGAACAGGGACAGGAGAAGATTCATATCATTCAGGATGTGGTTTACTCCTATGAACTTCAGATTACACTGAGGGAACCCAAATTAAACATGAACACACATCCACTTAGGATGTGTAGGCAAAACTTCAGTGTAGGAAGTGCCAGAGAAATAAGGTAGCAGTAGCAGCAATTAATGTGCCGGACAAATAGGCCAGCTGCAATTTATTCTGCTTGTGCTTCAAACATTTTAAATAGTCTTCATTCCCCACAAATTTTTGTGATGCCTGTTGCACGAGCACATTTTAAACATCAAATTTAGTTGCAGTGAGCGTTGCTTAACAATCTTAGAAACATTGCCTCACCTATTGCAAAGCAGCGAATAAACAAATTATTAATCTAAGATATTTATGAGCCAACATATTACAACACTAAGTCAGCCTGGCTATATATTAAAAGCTGTTTTGTGTTGTTTCATGGCACACAATGTCTGGTTAATAGCAGGAGGGAGGCACTCATATTGAAACAAGAAGGTCTTAAAACAGAGGTTTTTAAAACACATGTGAGATGGGATTTCCTTACCCAACACAAGGTGCCAACCAGGTAGACAGCTCTGTCCTCACAACTCACCCTCACCTCCCTTTACATTCAATGGAGGGGAAATGGACAATGCCAGGAGAGCATCAAAGAGGGCTACTTTAAACAAGGCAAAATGTTCCTCGAGAGTCCAGTGCTCTGCAGTCTAGGGGCTAATATGTACCTATATGGCTGTGGTTGGCCCTGCTAGATCACAGGGCAGTAAAATTTGGAAGTTAGTGTGAAGAACAGGGCAAAGTATAGAGTCAAAATAGAATAAGAAGCTAAGAGAGGCCTTGTAAACTTTTGCATGAGATGAAAGTCATGGAAAAGCACATTTGTCCTCAGAACAAAGAAGCCTAGAAGCGAGCCCGAGAGGAATGGTCTTTCTTCACCGCCTGGAAGCAAGCCCGAGAGGAATGGTCTTTCTTCACCCATCTGAAATAGTAGAGGTCCATCCTACCCCTTGCCCATTTTGCCATCCTGTAAGTTAAGATTGTAATTTGAGAGGTCAAGAAAAGAGTTCATCAATGCAACCTTATTGTTACAACCCTGGCAGACACAGCACAGGAGAGTAACGTCCATCCTGGAAGAGTCACAACACTGTGGCTGTTAATTTGGCACTCATTGGTCCCATGATTGAGAAAATTGCCCATGCCAAGGTTTAACAGATGTTCCCCTCACGCAGTGTATCTACCTCTGTGTAGACATGCTTATCTTTTGTCCCTTATACATGCCTCTTCCCCCCGTCGTCTTGATAAATGCCATTCTCTTCAGGACAGACCTCCACAAGAACGCCTGTTCTAGAACGGATTAAAAACAACCGTATTTTATTGCCCAGCACCACTGAGCAGCAAAATCTGGCCAACCCTTTTCACAAAAGGGTAACCCAGGAGCTGATGCAGAGGCCAGCATGGATGGTAACAAAATGACAATGAGCGTCCCCTATCAGCTCTTTAATGTTAGTACTACAAAGCACAGGAGAAGCTGAAGAGCAGGTACTTTCCTCAGTATAGAGGGACCTTTGCTATTGGATCCTAAGGGCCAGAGACCAGCTCACCCCAAGCTCATTTCAGAGTCCTGAGCAGTGGGTCAAGGATATGCACTTCTGTTAGAAGAAACCATGTTTGTGTCAAGTCTTTGGAGTTCATAGGGCTTTTCAGAACAACTGTTACAACCCAAGGGTCTCAGAACAAGAGAAATTCTGCTTTCCTGAGTGTTAATGTCCCAGGAAACTTTCCTCTAACCTCTTCTATATGCTGCTCTACTGACAACAAAAGGGCACCTCTAGCATATCCATCACTATACTTCCTAGTTATGTTAATGCATGTCATTTCTTGCTGGTCTGTATGTGATTCTGCACCCTTTATCCACAGAGAAAGGCAAAGGCCTTTTCTTAATTATCTGTGTAGTGTATATATCTGCAAGATTTTTCCTATTCTGAAGAAAGACTTTGGAGATTAGATCAGCTAGCTGCTGAAAACCTAGAAGGACAAAGGTCTCCAGCAGTGCAAAAAGCTGATGTTGAAGCTTGATCAGGTGTAACAAGATAAGGAGTCCAAGGGAGGAACAAAGGGCTAGAAAGACTTACAAAATAGCTGAGTACTTGCTCATTTATTAGTCAATTTTTGTTGCTTTTGTCAAGCTTAATAATCTTTTAATATGTTCAGGAACAGCCAAACCCTCTGGCTGTGCAAGTAAATTACTACGTGATTCCCACTCTCTGCTCCAGCGAGGCTAAGACCCTACACATCCAAAACAAACCCTTGGAGGAAGCAGGTCTGAATGAAAGCATCCACTCAAATAAAGAACTTGCATATCTAAAGGGAGCAGGTCCTGTCCCCAGCTGGATATTCCAGATACAAGTATATCCATTATGAGATGCTCACACCTCTGAAGACTGTGGTGCTCGTAGCCAGGAAAGAGCTCAAACCGACACGAACCACTGAGGCCTTGAAGAGTAGGTTTGTCAATGACCACGTTCCCACCTGCCTTCAGCACAAGCATCCAACACCTCCACAAAGTCTGGCAAGGGCGGGAGAAGAAAGCCAAGACTCACAGAGAGAGATCTCGAGGGTCTAACATCTCCTTCTTATTCTAACACTGATGGAACATGGATGGAATTTCCATCCAGGAAGAGAGATGCTCAAAAAGCATAGGCATACTGTGGTCCTGCCTGCAAAATGACTGCCTATAAACTTCCAAAAAAAGCCTCCTGACTATGTCAATGGGATGAGGGAAGTATACAAGAAGTGTCATTAACTTGACGCAGTTCAGGAGAAATATTACATTTCATTCTTCCTTTGTACCTCAGTAAATCATAGAGTGACTGTGGAACTCGGTGATGTTACACTGATGTAAAATCACTCGCAGGAGAGAACCAGCTGGCATAAATCAGCCTATTCTATTTCCTTGTACACATAATCTGGTGCCAACCTCCACCAAAACAAGGAGAACCACCCCCCTCCCAGATTTTCCTAAGGTAATAGTCTGTTCAAGCATAACTTTAAAAGCCCACCAAGTTAAAAACAAACATTTCACTTTCATGTCTAACTCCATTTTATTTTGCTAACAGTATGCACCTCAAATATTTATTACAGATCCCAGGGATTGTAATGGGTAATTTTGCTTCCTCTAGAAACATTTTCTGCTTTTACTGATAGAGGGCACGAGCACAAAGTAGGATTTCCACTAGCCATGAGGGTGAGTGTGGCACCACCTGAGGATGCAGCCTGAGGATTTGATGAGCTGCCATCCAGAAGCAAGATCTACTCAGTTCCCATTTTAGTTCGCTTCCTTAAATTACCCGTGAGAAGCTCAAGACATATATACACATATATACATATAAAATACTAAAAAATAAAATAAAATCTAGGCAAGATATACAAAACAGAGTGGGGAAAAGTGGCAGCGATGAGGTGCAAAGACAAGGGTTCAAACCCAGAACAGCCGTGCTGCTCTCTCGAGGGAAGGGAGCTGCTTCTGTATCATCCAACTCCCCCTGCCCATGAAGCCTCACATCTGGCCCAGACCTGGCAGCAACTGTGTTACAGGCACTAGCAAGGGAAGAGCAAGTTGGCTTCATGCCCACGGGAACAGTTAATGGTGAAGAACAAGGGAAAGCAGAGGGAGCTGCCTGCGATGGAGGAATTCCAGGGCACAGCTTACCAGAGCTGCCTGCTCCACTGCGCTCACTGCTTGCTCCGCCACCTCCAATATGGGATATCTCTGGCTTGGTCACCTGGAGCAACTGGTGTTTTCACGCTCCAAGTCTCACCACAGTCCTCCATCTGTGCTGTTTTCTCTCCCTCCTCTTTCTTGTACTGTTTAACATCTCTGTTCTTCAGCGCTGATTACTCACTTCTCCTGGGCACTAAGGAGACTGCTTGGTTGAAAAGCTGCAGGCTCTGTCATGGTCACAGCAATTTACAATAATGGAGGGAGCAAGTTAAAAAGCAAAACAACAACAACCAAAAAACACTTTATTGGCTTAGAAGCCACCCCATTCTTTCAGTTAATCCAAGCTCTATCCAAGAATCCTAGCTAAGCTTTGCTGGGAAAAAAGGGCTTGAAACAATGCTAGAAAAGTCACAGCTTTTCCTCCCCATCTCAGCTAAATTCTGTAATTGCCCTGCACTCCGCCTACTTTCATGTTCACTGCAGGTGTCACGGAGCCTGTTCTCAGGCGGCTCTACAGGAGGACGAGGTCCAGCAGCTGGGCACACAGATGGTCTCTGCTGCTAATCATCCTTCTGAGCACAGGTGGTGCAGCAGTCGAGATGGCAAATTGATGGGACTGATCAATGGGCTGAACACAGCCCTGGGGACCCCCAGCCTACCTCTCTACACAACAGTATTAATATAACAGCTTTTCCCCACTCATGTCTGCATCAGGCTGGGGCAAATATAATCCAATAATAGCTGTATCCCATCGGGCACAGTCACCTGAGAGGTAGCCCCTCGCACTATCTCTATACCCACAGGCAATGGCAGTACTTGGGGTTTATGTTGGGCTGTTTTACAGGGTTTGGCACTGCTTCTGTGAATTGAGACCTCTGGCTTCTCAAGTGGCCAGGACAGATCTGAAAGTCCATGTTTGTGCAGGTGCCAAGCACCAAGGCTAACAGTTCTGTTCGATGGCATTTTGCTAACACAGTTCAGCTCCTCTGAAATCACTATGAAATACATAGGGACGATTGACAAGATGAAAAATCCTGCATCTTACCTGCACGTAGCAAAATTCACTCAGACTTCTCTTGGTGCTGGGCAGTCCAGAAAGAAAACACAGTGATTCACATTGCGCTAATTTGCTGTTGGAAAAAACAGAGCTAATGGTAGGTCCTACTGATTTAATGTAGCATGCAGCAGTAGCAAACAATTTCCCAGGGGCCTTGCATAAGAGTTTGCTTGAACACAGTGACTACAGCTTTGAAACCGTTTGCTTTAGCTATACTTTACCCTGTGACAAGCCATGGATCTCACTTGAATCGCTCTGGTACGTATGTGCATGGTCTCCTTCGGTGAGCTCTCTGAATACAGGGAGGAATCAAAGCACATATAGGGATTAAGCCTGTTTCCCAGACATGATGCTGCTCTGAAGAATCATTATTCAATTAGATACACGTCGGAGCAGTCTATTACCACCTGGAGAGAGAGAGTTTTGACAGCCGCAGCCGTGCTCCCGCAGGGCCGAACCGAACGCGCTCCGCGCTCGAGTTGTGTCACCACCCAAGTTCCTTCACACATTTAGTTTAGCATCAGCAGAAAGGCAGCTCCGCTCCCCTGGTTAATTAGGAGAGGTGGTGGGATGTGCCTGACAAACAGAGGACGCGGCAGCACAGTTTGGCTTTGGGCAATACAGCACCGTATGGGAACTACGCGTCCCCCCGAGCACTTTCCTCCTTCCCTCTCCTTCCGCTGTCACCTCTTGGGACTGCTGCTAATGGCACGGATCCTCAGCTGCTGTAACCAGCAAAGCTCTCATTGCCTGATGCAACATCGCAGGAAATGAATGAAGTTACAGCGACTGCAGGATCTATCATGGACATTTGTATAGGGCCCTACCTTTAAAATTATTCTGTTGCATTTTAAGGAATCTAAGATCCCTCACTATCGAAAAGACATCTTCCAATATGTACCACTGGGCCACTAGCCTATAAATGAAGGTGGTGCAGGATATACCATGGAGTCAGGAACTAGTGTGTGCAAAATGGACCCCACTTCCTCACCCCTTCTGCTGCCAAGATACAACTTTCCCAGCTGTTAATCTCCCTGCATAAAAACCTTTTAACCTCCCCATTGAAGAGCAGTGAAGAAAAATTACCTGGTAAGCACAGGTTGGGTTGCTTTTTGTTGCTTTGTTCCAATTCCTCTAATTTGCTGTATTTTTCTAGTTTGTAAGAACTGGAAAACCTTATTCAAAGCAGTAAATGCAGAGAAAAAGCATTCTTGTTGCAATTTTGTGATACAGGCATAATAAAATGACTGCCATCCTGGTGTACGGTGTGATGGCACTTAGACCACTGCCAAGTTATACAATAACAAGTATAAGATTCAGAGTCTGAATCTAGAAGTCATTAAATCCTTTGCTCATAAAGTCACATGGCAAAATGGGAATTGCAATGCGTATTTTTATGAAAGGCATATGCCTCCCTCATTTCCAAGAAAAGGCAAAACTCCCCGAAGAATAAAACAATTAAGATAAAGGAATACACCAAATAAATTTATTATGCTCTAAGTCATGCATTTTAACCCAGCTTGACTTCTTGAGCACTTCATCTTGCTCACTGAGCAAACACCACTCATCAAGAACACAGCCAGGTTTCAGGGCTGGCAAAGGAGTAATATGCAATAACTCTTCTTACACACATGGCTGGACCAGACAATTACAATAGTTTCTTCCATTGTAAAATATGTGAACCTAAGAATAAGCCTGCTATGATCTACTGATGACAAATGAAGCTAAAATAAAGCTTCTCTAGTTTTGACACATTGAAAAGTAATTCCTGGAATGAGATATACTTAATTCTTTATCAAAACTACTGTTAATTGTCTTACTCTGTACTAAAACTTTTCAGTAGACATTCGTGAGAACAGTAGTCCCATTTCAGAAAAACAAAAACAAAACAACAACAGCAAAACCCAGAATGAGCAAACACTGAAGTGTGCAAAGGGTAGATGTGGATTTTGGCCTTCAAACTGTGGTATCCAGATGCTGGTAAACTAATATGATTTAAATTCAGTACATGGCTTCTTTGTCAAGGTAGAGCCTTCAGAAAGAAGCACTGGAACAGTTCCACTTAGCACACACACTACATATTGGACCCATATTCAGTTAATTACATAGCTTGGAGACCTCGTTAATGTTATGCAGTTTACAGAAAGTATCTACATTTATCAGTGGAACAATATTGTGTAAAACACACTTGCCTGATTAGACAAGCCTTCTCTTTTAGAGACGAAAGCGAGCTCCAAATTACAAATTTTGCCCACTATCAACCAATCATGCAGCAATCAAAACCAAGCATTCAGAAGACTGGAGATAAAAGAACCAGAAATCAGCCAGAGAGCATCATAAAAGATGGGATACGCAAGGGTTTTACTTTTTATTTACAGCAAATATATTACAGTAAAAAAGCTTACCATGGCTCTTATTGTGGTTGTGTAAGGAAGATACATATGCTTATATCAAACAGGTTTAATTTCCTTGGCACTAACTGAACAAAATGCGTGGATTCAACACAAAAATAAGAAACAGACCATTTACTGGGCAAATTCTATGCTAACTGTATACATCTGTGACTAGAGTTCCAAAGTAATCCAAAGAGAATACGAACAAGCCATGGGGATGGCAAGAACCTTTCAGACAAACAGATTTAACCCTCAAGACAGGGCTGTCTGGCACCATATAAGAGCTGCTGTACTGAACACAGTGATTTTAAAGAAATGCCATAGATGATTAAGACACTGAAAATGCACTCACCACAGTGAAGAATCCCATTATTTTCATTATTTCTTTCATATTTTATTTCCACAACAGAAGAGTGTTAAAAGGCTGCAATGGCAGACAAGCTGGATGCAACAGCTGGAGGGTTTTGCCTGTCAAACAGTGACTTGCAGCAAGAGACATGCTTTATGCAGGAAAACCTATGATATACAGCTTTTGTGGGTTCTGGGAAGAAGATCTAAGAACAACAAATGCTGAAGCCTTCTAATCTCTCTTCATTGTAATCAGAATCCTGAAAAAAGCAGGGTCCAAATTACTCCAAGTGAATTTAGGCCCACTTACAGAAAACAAAATTGTCCAGATACATCAACAGTAGTAAACAGAGTTAATGCAGTGTTAATCTTTGTACATTTTAATGACTAGCTATAAAAGCAGCAACTAGCATGTTCTAATCTGTTTACATTTCCTGAGCTTAGTTAAATCAAGAAGGAATGAACATTATAAAAATCCCAGTAAGTCACCAATAAATTAAAAATGCACATAACCACTACAGCTGGAGAATCCTTACAATGCTCAGAGCGAAATCTCCTTATCTGATACCTTGACCTGCTCCTTCAGGGCCCCTGTGCGGAAACCCTGCCGATAACTTCACCAGCAACACGGAGATGCTACGGAACTGCGGATTTGCTGTGCTCTCCAGGTGTCTTTCTAGCAGACTATACGAGAGCCTTTTCTAATTGAATCACACGAGAGCCTTCAAAACCCTCCAGTTTTTACCCTGTCATCAACAGAGAAGCATCTTCTACTTCCAGCACAGGAAACAGTGTTCCCAGAAACCCAATGTGCTACTGAAATTCAAGTTTCCTAGCAGTAGGCATTTCAGGGGACTCTCAGCTCTCGCACATCATGTCACTGCATTGGCAGCGGGTTTAGTATTCTGCTGGGGGAACAAACCAATGAAAATCTACACAGAGAACTGCAGGAAAGACCCTTAGCAATAAAGAACTCATCTTCGTGGCTTCCTTAAGAGCCAACATTATGCATTTGAGAAAAGCACTCGACCTACATGAGTCACAAGCATGTTTATTTATGCGTGTTTATTTCCTGCATAGAGCATAATGTGTACCTTGGAATAAACCCCAAGCTTTGAGACTATCCTGAGAGCACGGGTATTTGTAATATTGGCAGATTACTCCCAACCAAATGCAGATACTCAGCTGCCTCAAAGACTTGCAGACCATGAATTTTGGTAACACAAAGCCACTTTTTTTTTTTCTAATTGTTTGCTTATGGCATGATTTTGAATTTGCAGTGTAGATAAAAGAGAGGTAGAAAGGTTTATCTCCTCAATATAATTTTCCATGCAGCCTTTATAAAATACCAGGAAAAGAACAATCTTTAGCTTTTTGGTGAAAATGCCAGCTTTTCCCATAAGAATTATATGGAATCAACCTTTTCCCACTAAAGATCTACAAAGTCAATAACTAAAATCTGGTTAAGAAAAGCTTTACTTCCCATTAGCCTTCCCACATAATTTTTGGTATCAAGGTCTGGTGCTGAGAGTGCCATTGCAGACACATTCCTATTCAAGGCTCAGAAATACCTAGCAAATACAGCCTAGCGACAGACTACATTTACCAGCCCAATAATACCAAATCTGATCCCCAAAGCGCTCACTCTTGCTCTACTTACACATCCCCTCTTACACATGCTCCCGAGAGGAGGTCTGGAAGGTCGCCAGGCCCCGCTCCTCCTTGCCGAGTGCCACAGGGGTCAGCACCTTCCATCCCTGCTCCTGCCTGAAGCAGCCACAACATAATCCCCCAAAAGAGCAGGAAAGACGAGTTGTCCAGGAAAGGACCTTAACAGAAGCCACACCAGTAAGAGAAGCACCCACTTCTCCCTGATGTAAGGTAAGTCTGCAGCGCAGCAGGGCCTCCTTGATTTCACGCGTCGAGGGAGGGAGATGAAGACCCGTGAGCCCCCGCGCTTGCGGGCAGCAAGACCTCGACCCAACGTGCACGGTGCTCTTCCCTGGTGGAGAGCCCCGGGCCCTAGCAGGGGCAGGGGAAGGCAGGTCAGAGCCAGCAGAGTGGGGCCTGGCAGCGACAGCTCCATCTGTGATCCCAGCACTGCAGGGGCCGCGCGCTAGGGGAGAAGGACCGGCCTGTTGACATTTCGGGGCTCACAAGACTGGAGTTGTAGCATTATCCAAGTAACAGCAGTTATTCAAAGGGGGGATTTTAGCCATAAAAGTCAGGCTGTTGTATGGTGACCTTTAATTTACCCACAGAAAGTTAAATAAATTACATTAAATTAAATTCAGCCAAAGCAGATGCTAGCTTATTTGTTAAAAGAAAGAGCTCCGTTTTTTTTTTCTTTCTTTCGACTGTTTTCAGAGAAGTGGGGGCAGGTCTGCACTCTGTAGTCAGTCGAACAAGGGCAGGTCTATAGGGACAGTCAGAGCCACCCTCCTGCAATACCAGCCCCTGCAATACAGAGCTGTCCCCAGGGACACCCAGGAAAGCCACTCGACCAAGAAATTATCTTCTACTTTCCCTGCATGCTTCTTGCCTCTCCCAGGCTTTCTCTCTCTTTCCATAGGAAAAGCACTCGACTCACTGTGGAAGACAACTCCAGTTGCAACATTGCCTTCTGTTGTAATACCTGTAAAGAAATCTGCAAATTGATTCATATGAAGAAGTATATACATTGTTTTAGAGCAACAGATCCTGCCCTACAAATATACAATTTGTCATTAATTTTAATAGACTTGGGTAAAGTAGCTTGTATACAGTAACAAGGTCATGTCTACAATGAAAGTTGGAAATATTTTCTCTTCAGCAGTAGCACTGTAAGAAAATGAATCCAAACGTAATCAGATAATCAATAGGAGGGACTTCTCTTTCCCCTGTCTTTCTATACACTCTCTTTCAATAGCACATCTAAAGCAGAGTCACATAAATAAGGGATGTGTTGCTTCCAGTCACACATGCTTTATATACAGTCTATTTTCTTTTCTTCTCTGGAAACACTCCTCCCATGAGTTCCATCCTCAAAACATGATCCGCTGAACTAAAAAAAAAATTTCAAGTACAAACCCAAACTTTATTGCTGGGTTATGGGTCAATGTAAACTAACCAGAGTCAATGCCAGGCTAAAATTCACTTTACAAAAGTAAGGATTGTTCGACTGCATTTGCTGACCATAGACAGCTTCTTTCACCATTCATACTGCTTGAAGATCAACAGGACACAGTCCACATCCCTGGAAGTAACTGGGACTAGTAGCCATCATCATCCTCCACATCACAGCCATAATCTGAAACATGCAAAACCAAATGCATATAAAAATGAAAATATTCCCACGTAAGTGAAAAATACAATGAAAATATTATTATTATTTTCTTCTTTTCCTGCTGTGTAGCTAGACTGTAAATTTAGATTTTAGCAAGCAATAAGAAAAGATGCATTTTCTTTTGCCTAAAGAGAAGGTGCTCTCTTGCGCTTTCCTTAATGAGTAAAATTACTTGCAAGCACATATGTTTAAATATCTGTTCTCAGTCGACCCTTGCTCAAGGATATTTGGCACATGGATATGTGAAATACTCAGTTTAATTTAGAGGTTAAGGTGATCAATCCTGATTGTCAAAAGCAATTTGGAACATGGTGGCTGATGAGGAGCAGCACACATTTACAAGTAGGCATGATTCCTACTAGACACGAACATCAAGAAAACGCTAGCTAGTTTATATCACCCATGGATTTATAAGAGGAAACTGCAAAAGTTTAGGGGTAGTGCTCCCATCACAGTCAAAAGATTCCCAAGAAGTCTTGCAATGATTTGTGACCAATGCAACTGACTCAGATCTCCCATACCTGCTTCCAGAGGAACAACTGAAAATCATTGCTCAGTTGTTTTTGTTTGCCCTAAAACGATGCAGATTGCAAGGACTGTGGGGGAGGTGTGTGTGAAGGCATGTTTACACGTTTCTAATGCATCCGTTTCTTTTTTATGTAGGTCCTGAATGAAGCTGACACAAATGTCTTCTGTTGCAAAGTGGAACCTAAGGTTAACAATTACAAATGACCATTCAGTAAAGTTAACCTTTATATTCCAAATTCAATGTAATGCAACATTTAATCCAATGGCTCATACAAATGTTTTGCAGCAGAATCAAGTGTAATCTAAAGGAATTTGTGCAGAAGGGGTAAAGCTCACCATCTGCAATTCCCGCAGTTATTCCAGACAGAGAGGTCTCAAATCCATGAACAAAGCAGTTAGAAAACAGTTAGTTGTTTTGCTGAACAGCCTTGCACACCTGCATTTGAATTCTGGGAATACTTCTTTCCTTTTTAATTTTTTTTAACTCTGATTTTTCAGCTGTTCTCCAGACAGAGAGTAGCGGAATGTTCTCAGAATGGTTTAAAAATAGTAACATTTAAAAAGAAAAAAAGCTCAGTGACCTTTATTCTATTTTTGTGGGGGTTTTATTAATAAACATAGACCCATCCTCCCCCACATGGGTGTACTTCATTGGGAACATTATTCTAATAATACATGCAGGCAACGAAGTGTTTTTCTACAGTTGAGCAATTATTTTCCGGCAGAGAAATCAATTTAAGAGCAACACACATTTTTATGAAATGTATACATACTGTCCACAAAAGCGAAGTTAATGGCCCTGGAAAGATTTCTGCAGTAAATAACATTCCAGGAAACTTATTGCCATTTTGCTTTTCCACAACCCAGAATTAGCAGCCCTTGTTTTAAAAATATTTCTGTATATTTTCAAAGCTTAACTTCTAAGGGGAAGTTTTTAATAAAGGGTAAATGTAGATGTGTCCAGCTAGGAAAAAAAAAAAAAAAAACAACAGAACAGAGAAGATACTGCCTTTTCCTGCCAGCATAGAGTTCTAATTAAAAGAAGGGCTTTGCTGGGTAACCCAGAGAAATTAACCCACATCTGTGCAGCACACAGCACGCCATACGCTATCGCTGCGATTTCTGTGCTTGGTGAAGAACTCACTTCCCCCATTTACCCCACAAACGGAGTGTGATCCTTCATCTTGTTCTGAGCAGCACAGCCAGGTCCACAGGCAGCAGGAACTCTGGATGGGGTGAACTGCTAATGGAGAGGGATGAGCAGGGGAGTCCTGCCTGTCCTAAGCACTGCAACTACAAAGTCCACAGCACCAATAAAGAAATAACAGGCAGCGACTTAGACAACATCCCAACTTACCATTTCCTCCCATTAATTGCAATGCGCTCATGCAGTGATCATCATCATCTTCTATTTCTTCCTCTTCCACCTCCTCATCAGGGTTATAAGCTACTGGGCCGCTCTCCACTAGCACAGCTGCTGTTTTTTCAGAGACATCCGCTTGTGCATTGGGAAAGGTCACCTTCAAGAAAGGAGAGGGGATAGTGGAGCAGCTCTTCCTCATACACATCTGTAGAAACTTGTTAGTAGCTTCCAAATGGCAGGGACAGGACAGCTGGAAGGCCACATCCAATCCTAGAGGCTTAGCTATTCTACGAAACATTCGAGTTGCTCAGTGAAATGTTGCCTGAATGAAAGTCGGGGATAAATATCCACAGTTTTCAGGCATTTCAGAGCCAGGTAACTGAAATATCCAAAGGCAGTGCCAATAGGACAGGATCCTCCTGCAAGCACAAGGTGAGGCCAAACTGAGAGTGAAGGTTCCTCAGCAGAGCTCTGTGAGAAATTTCACAATCCTGCCCTCACCGTGTTTGACTCTTATGAGGCCTACTGCATAATAACAAGGCTATCAACAGGTCAGTGATAGCAAAAATACTCTCTTCACATCAGAAAGCAAGACAACATGTATCAGTTTTGACAGCTATGGTTGGATTTATTTGGAGGCAGAAGAAACTGGAACAAACAGCACTCTTCAGACAGTACTTAATATTATGGTAGAACATGAGGTTGATAATACTTGTCAGCACCGACAATATCATCTGTGTAATTCATCAGAATAATTATTTCCAAGCACTGGTTTGGGAATTGATCACTGCCAGGACACATTCCACATGTCCATCTACTCCTATGCTCCAAGACTCGGCATGTCCTTGACTGCTTGCTACCTCAGAGCCCGAGGGCTTCAGCTTCTAAGCTTGACTTTAGAGAAGGATCAAGAGCTCAGGAGCTGCCTTCAAGCACAGAGCAGTAGTGCAAGCTGTGAGGAGAGGGAAATGAGGGAGCATCTGCAAAGGTGGGGAGAGGGAGGAAGGGAGACAGGCATGGCAGGTAAGGAGGGCAAGGGCAACACAGCAAGGAGACAGAGATGAACTTGAAAGTGCAAGGCAATCCTGTGATCAGGTCACTGACTGAGCTGAGGGGAATGTGGCAACCAGAAGGGGACAGTCCTGCGTCCTAAAGCAGTGTTGCCTGCCCCAGCACGACCTGGGTACAGAGCGGGCTCTGAGCTGGCCCCAGGAGCCCTGATTTCCATGGTGCCCTCAATGTAGGCAACGACCTCCCTTTCACATTCGGGGAAGAAACATCACAGGAGCGTTGCTTTCTTCACCAGCTGTATAATAAGGTGCTTGTCACCTCAATTTTGTACTTGAAATATTTCAATTTTGTGCACTAAAACCTGCAGCCCAAAAGGGACATCCCATGAGCAGGAACTTGGAGAAGATTAAAGAGCAATCATCAATGCTGCTTTGCCATGTAAGCAATTTGGGGAATTGGGAATGCTTGTAACATTACCTGTCACTAGTCATCAGTTATCATCACTGAGTTGTCACCTCTCATACTAGGAGAGACTGAAAAAAACTATGATTGTTAACTTGGAAAAGACAGTGGTAGGAGGTTCATAATAATGGGTGATCTGAGGGAAATCAGGAAATTCTATCTTCTCTGCTCCATGACACAAGAAAAATCATTGCTCCTTTAGGGTTTAAACCCCACTTTAACTACAGAGATTGCAGGCCTACTGCATTTTCTTCATTTCTGTCAGCAACGAGTTCTGATTCGGTGTTGCAATTCCTACCTTATTTATTTATGATGTAGTAACTCCAAGAATCCCTGCAATTATAGACACTTTAGAGGCAACGCAAGAGAAAGTCCCTATACCAGAAAGCTGATAGTCCAATTAATCAAACATCAAAGCTTTTCCCAAACTTGTCAGACATTATGCCAGTCAACCTAAAGAAACTGCCTGAGACTTTCAAAGTCACCTATGGGTTTGCTCCAATAGCTCATTAATAGGGCAAAAGACACCCATTAATTTTAATAGAAAATCAAGTATTTAGGTATTCAGATCACTCAGAGAAAGTTTTTCATCTCTTTTTTTTAATGCTGGAAATTAATCATATTATTTAGAGGAACTATTGCTTTGCCTCCGGAGTGATCAAATTGAGTACACCGAGGTTTTAGGTATAAGCAGAAAGAGACACAAGTTTGGGAAGAATCAGCATCATCATATGTGTCAATTTTTATGCTTAAAGTATCCATCTGCTCTGAAAAAGAGTTGGTGAATATAAAGGAGCTAAGACTGAGTCATTATTTTTTAAAATTGCACCACTCTAATTAAAATATGACCTTCATCTAATTATCATGTCCACTTCCAGACTGCTATAGCTCTATAAATGTGGAGGGTTTTCTAATGAGTACAGCATAAGAAGTGAAAATGTATTTCCCCAGGCAGGATATCAGACTGTTTCTGAAAATCAGTGGGTTTTAGTCATTTTAAAATAAGCCTGTCAAACAATGCCTTTAAACAGAATTTCCTGAATTCTCTTCCAGACAACTTGGCCTTCAGTTTGGCATACATCTTTATGTAAGCATAGCTGCTTGTGAAGGCATGTTAAACTATCAATCAAAGTTAACTAGTACACTTTCAAAAGGGTGCCAGTGTCACACATTCATGTGAAAAACAAAAACGGCAGCCTCCTTTGGCACGTTAGCAACAGTTTTGAGATACATAGGAAGCAGTTATTTTGTAATATTTAAAATGCATATGTCTACTTTGCACAGTGTGACTATATAATAGTGAGGAAAAGTGCTATGCTAAAAGTGCACTGACTCTGGCAATAATCACGATCCCGCCCAGCAAAAACACACACGTGCAAAGCTGCTGAAGGAAGGCTATGGACAGTGGACACTCTCTAGCACTAACTTTTCTGGGGCGCGACCGCATTTTCAAAGACAATTCAAAGGGAGCCCGTCACGCTCCTTAGGGTAAGCTGTCACTCTGTGTTTCCTCACCGCTTTCTGAGGCAGTCCCCAGGAGCACAGCACTTTCCTGGGTCACCACTTGCTCCCCAGCAGCAGCATTTTGCATCGTCCCCTTCTCTGGGGGGACGGTTCAACTGCTGAGAGACAGACACAAGCTCAGCTCTCTCCTGTTCCTCTTACCTGCTTGTTTGCTATGTTTCAGATGCCTGCAGACTTTCTTTTTTTTTTTTCTCTTTTTCTCTGCCTAAACAGTGATTCTTGCTGCATATGCTGAATGTGAGGCTGTGCTAAGGTTACTGACAGATTAATGCAAGGGCAAACCTGTATTAGAGAACAAGTAACCTCAGCTTTGCGGTGTCCCCAGTAACCAGCTCCTGGTCCTCCCACTGATAAAAATTTCTCATTTCTTTGGCATGGACTTCACCACATAACCACAGCCAGGCTGAGAAGGGCTTGTGGGAACTTCCAAACTCTAAGTGTTGCCCTGGGGGAGCTGCTAGACCTTACCTACCTCTTCAGTAGCAGCCTTTTTAGCCAGTTGTGTAGAAATCAAGGGTCTTAATCTGAAAGAAAGAAAAGAAGAAACGGTGAACATCAAAAATGTATTAACACGCAGACAAAAAGTTTCACACTGAGTACTCACTGAGACTGCAAACAGTGAAAGCACTTTGCTAGTGTTATCATGTTGAACACTTATTTTTTTTAAAGATATAAGGGCTAAGGGCCAGCAGGAGAGGCCGCAGCGTGTCCAAGCCCAAGGAGGCCGTGTCCGAGGCTGCCCGCCACGAAGCCGCGGGGCCGGAGCAAGGGCACGAGCTGGGGCAGGCAGGTTTTGGACACGGCAGCTGATTTTTCAGAGCAATGCAGGCAGCAGGCACTGCAAACCAGCCACATGCACTTTGTAGTTATGCCAGCGTTGCTCTGCAATGACTTTATTTTAATGATATATGCAGGATACAAGAAAGATTATACACCTAGGGTATCAGAATCATCACAGAATAAATTTTAATCTCAGGCTATGTAAACCATTATTGAAAGCAAGAGGATCCAAGATATCTTGAAAGAGAAATGACAGAAATGAAACATTTCTTAAAAATTCTGCATCAGATTAAAAGACCTGTTTTTCTGGGGAGAAAAATGACTCTTTATTATTTTCTATTAGTCATTAAAGATCATTCATTGCTGGAAAAAATATATATAGCCAGGTACCATCTTACTGTTAGGAACGCTGTTCTTAATGCATCTATTTAGTGTTGCCTTCTGATGTCTCCTCCTCATCTAGATATATGTAGTTACAAAACGGATGACTTGCTCTCTACTGAAATTCTGCTCAGACAGCTCCTCAAGTATATCTTTTAAATAAGTCTAGGCAAACAGCTTAATGAATACCAATTTACATCTCCAGAGATAGACTTTTTTCATGATAAAGTGTTTTTCTTTTCATTTTTCTGTTAGGCATTCCTTTCCCATTAGCACATAGACACTAGTTGTTTTCCTGTTTATAAATTTCTAATAATCAGCAATAGAAAGCAAAACCCCAGAGAATGAAGAGGGGAGACCTTAGATCATTAACTCTGATGATGGAGAAGACAGTATTAAAATTCAGGATAGTGGCTAAGCTCCAAAGATGTTCTCAAAAATCATAATTTCTGGAATGCTTTGTAAGACCTCAGAGGCATTTTGATAATCAAACTAGTCCAAGAGGACTGTTACAATAGGTCTAAACAAAAAGATGTTCCAGGAACGCTTCAGGAGCTCTACTGCTGAATGATCTGGAAAACATTATTCTGCAACTGATAATATTTGTCATGTTTCATGATTACCAAAAAATTAAAGAAAGAGATACACTTGACCCACATGAACTATCTAATACCTACAATTCCCGGTGGACTTTTGGGCTTGGAGAGACTGTATCTGAAGCCAGACACATTTTCACTTAGGCTTATGATGTTCTTTTTCCTACCTAACTTGAGTTACGGAGTTTTCCTAAAATTTCAGACAACCTGCATTATACTGTCAATCCCTGTTTGCCAAGTGACCTTGTTTGCATTCTTACAAACATAAGAACACAGCAATGTCAAAAGGTTCTGAAGCTGAAGGATGCTAATTGTGAAACAGGTTTTATTGCATTGACATGACTGAAGAATCAACAGGGGCAAGAAATGAGGGACCTTTATTTTAAAAACACTGGTAGTGATTATTGCAATTTGCATTGTACCAAAGATAGCACCTATTGCCTCATGTTGCTGGCAGACATCAGACCTCCCAAGAGCACCCTGAAAATCCTTCCTCCCCCCAATTAGAATCAAGCTGTTGAGTAAGACTCACAAGGTAATCAGAAACTGCTGACATGTCTTTTGGAGCAAATTACACATGTGCTCACACAGTGAAGAAAACAATCACGGCGATAGGAAGCAAGGGTAAACATACCAGCTTCAGCTTAATTAAAGCGGTCCCCTAATGAAAATAAAAAGATTCATGCTTAAGAAAAGCCTATTTGCAAACTCTAATGCTAAATCCGAGAGCCATTCTATACCATTTTTCAGCACCTAGCAACTTTCACTCCTATATTGAAATCAAGGTTGTATTTCTATTTCACATTAATTGCTCACAAAGCACGCTTTTTCACTTCATTACTAGAAATACAGTACTGTCATTTAATTTGGGTAATATCATTTCTCTCTCACACTGGGCCGGACTCTCCTTTCGCTCCTGCTGGGCTGACACTCATTGCCCGCCGGTGCCTCCCAGGGATTTTCTTGCAGTGAACACAGAAGAGCCCAGCTCACTGCACCTAAATTAATGTGTGCTACCAACAGACGTGAACAGGGAAAGTTGAAAACACTTAAAACATCACAAAGATGGAAACAAAATACTCTTCCCTTAAAATGATGCCTTCGATTAAAATAATAAAAGAAAAATAGGTGATTTGGAGAATCCCTTGGCTGATTGCATCACCGTGTTCATGGAAAAAAAAGCTACTACTACTGCACAAAACTTTTGAGGAAGGCTTTATAGCAGAGCTTGGGTTTTGTTTTGTTTCATAAATGCCCCAGTGTCCTGACCTCCTTAAACCGGAGCAGCTGCTGCTGCACCAGCCATATGGGACGTCACACGAGGGCCGCCACGGCCGCAGCTACTGCCTCCTCCCGCCGCCCGACCGCGCCAGGGCGGAACAAGCGCGGAGCGTTCCCACGGAAAAGCGCGGCTCTTTGGGACCCTGGGGTAGGTCTGCGTATTGATGGGCACCCAAACAGCTTCAAAAATTGGTATATCTGAGGTATCTAATCTAATTTTTATAAGACCCAACATAAGATAAAGCAGGGGTACTGCTTTAAAACGTAATGTTGTGCCAACGTGGCCTAAATGTTGCGGTAACTGTTCACCATTTTCGATGATTTCCAACTTGTGGCACATTTGTTACGAACTTTGCTGCTTGCTGCAGTACCTTGTGGGAGGCAGCAACAAAACCAGCAACGTTCACAATGGCAAAATGATCTGTAGAAAGGAAAAAAAAAAACAGGATTCACACGGCTTTAAGTGCAATACGTGCGCTTCAGACCACTCCAAGCGTTGTGCGCATCCCCTACCGCTCACGTCAGCCAACACGTGTGACACTGGAGGCAGAAAATCTTGACATGCTCTTGACAAAACACATCACGGCACAGGACACGGTGCGCAGCATCGGGGGCTGCTCTGCTCCGGCTCCTCTCGCAGTCGCGACGCGCGTGGCACCGTCTCGCTGCGTCCTCCAGCTCCGCGATTTGAACGGAGATTCAATATAATGGATTCTGACAGGGCTGAAGATCACACAGCCTGAACTTTCAAAGTGAGCAAATTCTGTGAAAAACAAGCTGGCTGTGACAAACAACTGTTTCTCTCGTGCTTATTATTTAATAACAAAAGATTACACGGCACAGTACACAAAACAGAAAGAGCGCCACGAGGCAATAAAAAGATGTAACTTGTATTGGGCCGCTCCGCCACCCGAAAGCTTTATGATGCCACAGCAATCTCCTCCACGAAATCCTGGAAGTAATTTGGAAGCTCACCCAAAGCTCTGTTTCTGACTGAATTTTAATTTAATCCATCCAAATAGAGAACGTCTTACTGCTGCCTTGCACACATACTAATTTTACACGCAAACACAGCATCCCTGCTGGAAAGCGGAGATGCTCTGGGGCCTGGAACCGCAAGCCTGTGGTATAATTATGCAGGTCATCTAAAACGAATGCCATAAAGCCTACGTAGCCATACCATGGGCATTTCATGCCCATGCAACTTCTGTGACAAGAAATAAAAAGCTATTTAGAAGCAGTTCAGCGAGAGACAGGCCTGGCTTCTTCGTGCTGGTTGCGCTACTCCTCCCACCTGAGGCCAGATGGTTTTGCCTCAGGAAGTCAGTTTACCAGACATCTGTGTGAGAAGGAAATTAATATAAATGTTTACCCCAGCTAAACGTGCCCTTTAATTAGGTACCGTCAATGTTATCCTTACCGGAAAGCCGGGAATTGCCTCTTTGCAAGGATTTAATGCTCCTTTTTGGAACATGACAGCATCAAGAGATATTGAGCCATCATTTTGCTATTAGTGCATGGGAATAGTGAATGCTTTGGACTTGGACCACTGCTCTTTCCCAGAGTATAGAGCAGAAGGGGTCTGCACCTCTGCCTGGGCATCCAACCCTCTTCTACAGCCACAGCAGGGCAAGACCCGGGTGCTCCCAAGAGCCGTTCCCCCACCTCAAGGCACGGGGCCAAGGCACTGCTGTGCTGCGGGTGAGCAGCTGCCTCATGGGTTCAATAAGGGCTTGGGATGGCAGGATGCACCGCGGCACACCAGGAAGGGCACTGTAGCCACAGAAAACACCATCGTAGTCTAAAGAAAGACATTCTCATCTTGAAACCAGATGTGCAGGTGGTTATTTTTGGCTTCCTGACCATCACGCAGCACAAGCCTTGCAGTCAGTGTGGGCACCTCAGAGAGTTGCTCTGAATCACTCTCTCTAGTGACAGGACTGCAGAGACATCAGTAATGACCAAAAGATGCCAGCTGAAGGCTGCATCTGCTCTGTAACGATGCCAGCTCCAGACATACCCAGCTCCTGGCCAACCTGGGTGCTGCATGAGTGCGACTCACGGGCTCAGCAGGCAGGATCTGAAGCATCTTAGATACTAGTAGATACCTGGAGAGGCAGCACGGGGTGCAGTGAATGTGGTGCTGTGGGGCCTTCCCCTAAGCAACACCCGAGCCAAACTCCAACATAAACACCTCCATGGACTGTGCTGGCCACACCAATGCATCCTATGCTTTCCTCCTGTTCTCAAGTGAGCAGAATCACAAAAAGAGCCTCTGCAAGCAGATTAAGCAAAGTTAAAGTGACAACAACAATAACAAAAAGGCAGAGTGAAACGAGCAATTGTTTCCACTTTTGATTCCAGCTCAGTCCTCTTTAATGCTGGATCAGAGGAACTAGACTTTCATCAGCACAGCATCAGATAACGCGGCGCCGAGAACATCTTCAGCACTAATGAGATTGGCCTCTTCTAGCAAATATCCAGACTTAAGTACCTGGAGACCAAGAACTCACAGGGGTAAAACAGGCAAAAAATAAGAACCTCTAACATTCACTACAGGAAATACTTATCAGCAGAGAAGTGAGCACCATGGACCAATACACTTCTGTATCTAGCTTAAAAAGCACAAACTTTGATAATGAATAGTGAACCAAATCTCTACTCTAGGCCTTCCTAAGAGGGGCAGATGTTACCAAGATCTGTTGTTTTCTATAAGCCAGCTCAGAATGAGTAACAATTTTCTGTGTAGCTGTAGCATTCATTCCTCAACTAGATGCTGCAAAATGATAACGTGCTGTTCTTTCCAGTGACTAAAACAAAAGATTTTTCAGCAAAAATGGGGCCACCTTATTGGGACCAAATGAAATTCTGCTACAACAGCAGATCCAAAACAATCTCTGCACATATCACGTTCTAAAGGAAATTTCTGCTGACCATGGGAAATTACAATTGCTGCAGTACAAGAAGGGCTGACTGATCTAATATTTCTGGTTGACACACCTTCTTCCTGGGCTTGTCAATAAAGATCCTGTTGAGCTCATCTCTCCACCTTTCAGGAAAATATTAGCTTAAAATATGCCATTCCTTTCGCCATGGAAAGTTTTCCAGGTGAAATGATGGCAGCAAGGCAGATTTGCACTTTGCTGGGAGAAAAACTACTTGAAAAAAGGATTCTACAAAGAATTTGGTGAAGGCAGATGAGTAATCGGGATGGCCTCAGCTAAGCAAGTCTAATGATGTGTCACTTTTAAAACGTGGGTGTGAGACAACTCATATGGTGACGATCCAGATATGTCTAACTATCTTGCAGTGTTTCAAATGGCAACAGTACAGAATGCATCTATTAGGATAGAAAGCACAAACATTAGCAGGACAGACCACATAAGGCAAAAACAAATATTTTTTAAACCATGCTTGGAGCTGCAGTAACAGATATTAAATTCAAACAGTCAAGTGAACACGTTGTCACCCAACAGAGATGTTACACTGTCAAAAAGTTCTCAGCAGTAACATTGCTGTCTTTATTTGTGGTACAAATATATTTCTCGAGACTCAAGCAAAGAGGATTATAAATATTTGCTTTTGGACAGGTGTTTTGATCAATCTCAACCTCATAAAAACAGCTAATGAGGCAAAAGATGAAAAGAAAAACATCTTAGTACCCGGCAGCCTCTGAGAACAATCCACAGAGACTGCTGTACCCAAAGGTGATGCCAGATTTATCACTGGATCTTCCCTGTTGACACTACAAGGACAAAAATCATCCTAGGCAAAATATTAACTCACCAATTCCACTACCTCTGACTGCATACACCACCATTCAAATGAAGAATCGCTCATCAGCTTATGCAGCCAAAGCTAATATTTTAAAATCTGGTAACTATAGATTCATACAACTAATCCATCAAGGAATAACGATGGATGATAGTTCTTTTTTTTTTTTTCTTGTGTCTGGTCTATTATACATTAAAGAGCAATTTCACTGCCAGCCATCTGGAAATCAATATATTCCAAGCTTTACTTTATGATTACCAACATTTCTCTTCGTAACTCATTTCTAATTATAAGCAATAAATCATTCCTTCTTGCTTGTAATTTACAACAGCCAATTAAGGCAAACCTCTTATTTAAATAGCAAATATAGCTTTAAAACATCACGTATTTTGAGACACGCTTAGAACACATCTAATCAAGCTATTTAATGGCAGGACGATGATTTACTTTGCAGCAAATAAGATGGCACATGGAAAGAACCCGCTCTACTCTTCTGACCTAGATACATTAGGACTTATTAAAACTTAAGACAGTTGTTCTTACCTCCCTGGTTAGACGTAGGCAAGATGGATGTTGCAGGACATTAACAATATCCATCTCTGGGGAGTCGGAGCCAAGATTTCCCTTTAACATGCCAGAATGTGCATAAAAGTTGGTGTATTTAAAACTTCTGAGTAATTTTTAAATTTAATTTTATGAATTAAAGCTGCAGAACCAATGCAGCTCTCCACTAATACTGAAAAACAACTAAGCACTTTTTCTGTGACCAGATTTTGTTTGAAAGATGAACTAGCCTGCTCCTTGCAGGCCCAAGGAAACCCCCAGCTCTGCACCAGGTGTTCCGCCTGTAGGATATCGCCTGTTGTAGGAGGTTTAGCCTGTCTCAGTCTCCAGCGTCGTGCACTTGAATCACTCCTCTCCGTCCCTCACGGCCATGAGAGGATCGGGCACAACAAAGCGCTGAAACGGTCTGCAAAGAAAAGGTGTCACCAAATAAACCTGGCTTATTCCTTCAGGGAGAGCTCTTTAATGGTGATTTCCTATGACAATTCTTACTGACAGGAATATCAAAGACACGTAGCAGAGCATGTCAGGCAAGACCAAACAGGGTGGATCCGAAGGCAGTGGCACAGGCACTGAGTTAAATTTTTGCATGTATTTGTTCTTCAGCATTGGTCTGAGTAACAGGCATGTGAGAGCAAACACAAGAGAGAGGCTTCTTATAAATAGCTCTGCTGGGATTTGTCCGTTAGGAAAAAATGAACTCTTGTCAGAAAAGTATTTGATACAATTTTGGATACAGAATTTATTACATGAGAAACTGATCTTAGGAACGTGGAAGTAGTTCCCACTGAGATTTTATTCGGTCATCACACAGCTCGAGTCTGTTCCAGTTTCACATCATGTCATCTGGTAAGCGTTTACAGTAGGAATCGAGGGAACTGTATTTGGAAAAAATCCATCACAACTGACCTAAATCTGATCTGACCTGAATAATCAAACTAATTCCAAATTCAAATATGGCTAGACAGAAACAAGGAGAGACAATTCATCAGGAGTTCTTCTACAAGCTTCCTTTCCTTATCCACATGTGAGAGTTATTCACTCCACTCCACTTTTCCTCCTAAGAGGCTGGAGGCTACATAAGCATCTTCGTGTACCAAAGATGTCAAGCGCCAAGAGCACAAGCTCTGCAGGCTCCAGTTACCTTCCCTCTCCACCATCCTTCATTCCTGAGAGAGTAGTATTTGGAAGCGGAGAAAAGAAGATAGCAAATAAATAGGAAAATAGAGAGAAAACACCTTGGACGGGCTACGGCGATCATGTGGGGACCATCTGGCCTTGCTTTTGCAACCCCGCTCTCCAGAGTCACCCTGAAGAATGGACGTGGCTGATGCAGAGCTCAGCGTAACGCACGGCAATGACCCGGGTGCAGCTAACAGCACGGTACACTCACAGCCACGTTAGTCCACGTTAGTCCACGTTGCAGCTGTGTGAGATGGCCAAGACATGTCCCCCCACCAAGGCTTCTCCATATCCCTGGCTCAGGGGGTTAAAGGAGCCCCTGCGAGGGGCGCTCAGCATCACGCCAGCTGACCATCTGCAGGGAGCCGGTTCTGGCGCACCAAGGTGGGAAGGGAATTACAGCCCGGCACTACCCATGTCACTGACAAAGATGTTATACCCTTATGCTGTCAGTTTTACTTTATTCCTAAGGGACTGCGTGTGCAGGGGGGTTGGAGGGTGACAGAGCACTGGAACAGGCTGCCCAGAGAGGTTGTGGAGTCTCCTTCTCTGGAGATCTTCAAAACCCGCTTGGACGCAGTCCTGTGCCACGTGCTCTAGGTGTCCCTGCGCATGCAGGGGGGTTGGACTAGATGATCTCTAAAGGTCCCTTCCAACCCTAAGCATTCTATGATTCTATGATTCTATGATTCTATGATTCTATGACTGACCTGAAAACAGGCAGTTGTAGCATTACCTATCTGCTTAGATAGTCTCAATAGATAAAACATTCCTGTAGCCCTTGTGTTCAACAAAAAAAGTTCCATAACTTTCAAAATCCCCTTTTTTAATGAAAGATCTAATTATTACTTATTAATCTTCTCCAAATATAAAGCTCAGGGCTATCTTGACATCTGCATTACTCTTTCCATAGTGAGAACGAAACTCTGAAAAGAAAACTCGAAAATCAGTGCCTTGCCTTTATGCTAGGGAAACTTGGACAGTATTGCTGTTAAAAAAATGGTTGAGGGTGCAAAAAGCCTGTGGAGAGAGGGAGAAAGAGACACCAAAGCCCATAAATTTCAATTTGAAAATAAGGCATCATTCGTATTATGCCTGTGGATGTGTATCTTCCCCATGTAAAGTTTTAAAAGCTTTATATAAACTATATTTCTAAGCAAACTTGTAATTAGGCAGGAGCAGGCAGGGCTCTAATTATAACTTGTACAGACACACATTATGGAAATACTTAGCTAATAACCAAAGCTACGCTCTGCTGATGGTTGGAGTTAGGCTGGCATGTGATGCTCTTGTAACCACTTGAGCACCTTCTGGCTTGTGTAAACTAGGCTCCTTAATCGAGCTGTAAGACAGGCCTGTCAGGTCTTCCAGCTCGGCTTAACAAGATAATCCAGGCTCTGCTACCATTTACACTGTGATGTCCTGAGTGCATCCATCTGGCTTCCTGATCCCTTGCAAAGATGGAGTGGGATACCCGCTCCGATCTCACCAGGACGTGGTGATACCAAAAGCAACTTAACAGATCTAGTCACATTTGCTCCATTTTAACCACAAGCAACAGCAGAGTGACTGCAGGAAATGACATTGCCAGACACCAGCATACAGTGCAAACATAAACACATTACTCCACATAGTCCTTTTTAAAGTTAGAATTAAGTCGGTCCCACATCATTTCTCAAAATCAGAGTCTCTGCTAAAGCCCAGGATGCTCCATTAGATGAATGTCCTTCCAGGTCCAAGTTCCTGTAAATCTACAATCTCACAGGTTCAGATCCAACCTCTACTGATACAATAAAGCTCCAGATAGCAAACCATACCCTTTTATCCTAGCCTTCCAAGATGTTTGCATAGAAGTCTCCACTTGGGTGTAAGGATGTATGTGTAATAAAGTACAAAAAGAGTACAAATCACTAGGAAAATTACTATAAATGTGATACAATTTTAGAAGATAAATTGCTCTATATTGTAAGTGCTTGCTCACTCATGCTATTATGTACTAAGGAATCATTAAATTGGGTTCCAAAGGGCCTTCATGTTACAACAAACAGAGATATTCAAGACGTCTCCCCGCTGAGGCTTCTCCACATCCCTGGCTCAGGGGGTTGAAGGAGCCCCTGCTCCTCACTAATGCATTTTGTACCGACCGTAAGTTGGTGTGTTAAAATGTAATAGTGTAAAAATTTCCTTATCGAAAGACAACTCAACGTGGAAGTGTTAGGAATGGAAACAAAGTTAATTGCTATTTTTAAATCCTCTCAAGAAAGGAGGAAACAGTTTCTAATGTAGGGTGCGGTGCTGACAGCACCGTCTTCCCCAACGTCTTCTTTAAGGTCCATGCTGCACTGCTCTAGTTAAGTTAGGTTTACTAAAATAGTGGAAAGCTACTGGTAACGCAGACATTTTCACTTAATTGTTGGTTTGCTTTAATATAGTTTAATACTAGTGTTAACAGACACAAATTAACCAATAGAAACCTCACTCAAACTACAAGGGAGAGGTCTCTCTTGTGGTCTCTTGCTCTGGTTTAAATGGATCAATTAAAAAAACCTTTTTATGCCAAACCAGGGCACCTCAGGGCTGCCCACAGGTGCACGGGGCCCTGAACAGAGGAGCTCCATGAAAAACCAGGAGGGAGGCTACAGCTCCAGGCCATGTCCCAGATACCCGTCACCGCTCCTGCCACCCTGCAACTCTGCAGCTCTGCTTGGGCCACTGCTCCCCAGTTTGCAACAGCCCGAATAAGCCAAGTGGCCTCATCGGTCCTTTCTAACTATCACCCTTTGGCTACTTACAAAAGCAGGCCATCTGGCAAGTGTGAAGGGGGTCACAAGCAGTGGGTCCCAGGTGGGCACAGGCACCGTTCATTTCTGCAGGGAACGCGTTTCCCTGGCCTTGGCTTGCAGAACATCCAGATGGCTCCCAAAGTCCTCCCTCCCAAAGTCCTCACCTGAGCACGTGAAGGGTTGACCCCAATCTCGAAACGTCAGAAGGTGAACTTTCTGCAATCTGCAATTAGTAAGGGTAATTCCTTGCCCAAACAAACGGCAAAAAGCAGAAAACCTGTTTAAAAATCCTTGTCCCATCTCTTTTTTTTCACTATTCCCTCTTAAGAAGGCTTCCAGAGCTAGTTCTGCAACCATCAGAGATCCAGCTTCTTAGATAAGTAGGTGTAAAGAGCAAAGCAAGGGATTATTGCCCCTTCCTGTGCCCCTTCCTCTGCTGAACAGTACTAGAAGTTTTTCTGAAAAGGGAAAACTTATGCAACTACAAGGCCCCCTCCTAAGATTGCTCATGCACATCCTTAGCTTTGTACACATGAAAATAGTCAAAAGCTCCAACAGCTGCAATGGTGCTTCCTTGGAAATGTACAACTAATGACTAAATCAAATCTTTCAAAAGGAGGATGTGTAATATACATGCCTTGCAAGCTACCTTCCTACCATAATTATTCAGATATGGACTGCGGAACAGTAAAAAGTGTTCAACTGACCAGGAAATGGGCAAACCTTGCAATAAATATTTCTTAGATACTGTGCTATTTAAATATTCTCCCCCCTCCCATCTTACAGTTCATGTTCTGTCATTGTAGCCTGTCAAGGTTTTCCAGCAATTTTTGACTCTAGTGCAACCCTTGCAAAAATGGGTAAAACATGAAACAAACTTTATCTGTCTCAAGTAAATCTCTACTTCTTTGTTTGTACCTCAGAGAGTTTGCACTAGAACTATCACATGAAATAACAGTTGTATCAGAGAAGAAAGTTGTAACAGAGAAGAAAGTAAATTCCCATTGTTAGTTGTATCGAACAGAGAAGAAAGTAAATTCCCATTGTAGTTTAAATTCTTCTACATACTAAGGTCTATTTGAAGATCAATAAAAAAAACTTTCTTTTTTTTTTAATTTTCCAAATTTCAACTCCTTGCAAGATAAGGGAAACATTCACTGGAAATAAACTAATATTCCTAGAAGACTCATCTACTTAAGTAAGTGCTAGGAAATACTGTGAGACTTCATATGTCCAGGCCCTTTCTAGCCTTGTGCTGCTATCATCCCTCTCCAAGCAGAAGGGCTCCCCATCACACACAAAGAGAAGGATGTTTGGGCTGAAGTCTCAACTTTAAAAACCCGTAGCACTAAATTTGCCGAGCTGCTCTGCCATTCAAATCAATGTTAGCTGAAACAAAAGCACACGGGGTGACGCTGTCGCAGAACAATGTCATGCTGGGAAAATGCTGCAAACGTTTAGCAATGATCAACTGAGATTTAACTAGGCCTAATGAGTAACTTTGCTCTGTTTGTTTTTGCCACTGCATGCTTCGCTTTCTAAGTTTGAAAAGACAGTTCAGAAGCATCAGCTAAAAGAAACTGGTTTAAAAAACGAATGAGCCCCCTTGTATTCAGTGCACATTTTCTGCATTCTGTACTTGGCCAAAATACGCAATAAATACCTAAGAAGTGCTCGGCCCAGCGAGCCAACAGTCTGTACAGACTCATTTGCAGTATGTCTGCCTTGCAGTTGTTTAATCTCCACACACTGCATTTCCTTTACCAGCCCTACAGCATCATTCCAGTTTGCTTTAGTTTGCAGTATCTACGAAATATCATGGGAACATCAATACTTGGCAACCAAACACTTCGGTTTTTAGCATTACGCTACAAATGTCTGTGTTACTTTTTTGGTTAGTAAAACATTAAAGCAAATAAACAGATGCATAAAATATTTTTGTCAAACGCAATGTAACATAAGTGCTACATTGTGAAAGAATCACTTTTCACCATGCATATTTTAATGGAAAATGCTTTTTAGAGTAAACTGCTTTAAAGAAGCTGAATCAAGTTTGAAGACATGCTTGACAGCATTAAATTTTGAAATTAGTTTGGTAGCAATTTATGGCCCTTTGATTTGATGTTGAACTTGCACAGCCACTTGTAGAGCAAGGAAGTAACAGTTCAGAAATGCAGCATTTTGCCTGACCTCTTTGGGCAAACTACAGCTGAACCACCTCTACGGCTCCCGATACCTCAAGGCTTCTGAATGTTTATCATCTTATTTGAAAATCTTAACAGATGATTCAGAAAGCAACATAAAGCCTTGGTTTCTCCATGAAAAAATATATACTTCTACCACGAACCTGTTTTACAAAAATGGTATTTTTGTGTAATACAAATGGTAACACTTACAGACCAGGATAAAGCTGATGCATTTGATACCACACTGACCTCACCCTGCTGAATTCTGAAGCCGATGCAAGCAGTCTACCCATTCAAACTTCACATTCATCTCACAGAATGTCCATGAAAAACACCAACTTCTGAGCAGCAGAAGGGTGATGTGGTATTTTTACTGTATACCAGCACCACCCAGAATCCCCCCATGCAGATTTCTCCTTTCTCCTGACAAAAGGACTACATGGAAATCCCCAAGCGAGCATCATCTCAGTGGTTGCACCCTGCGGTTCTGGCCCATGATTCCTCCTGAGGACACTGCAAGTGTGTTGGCAAACGCACATGGGAAGGGTCCTCCCTGTCCACCTTACTGCCACCCTACTGCAGTGCTTCTGTGCCCCATAGGAACAGTGGACAGTATTTAATGCACACCAGCTCGGACACCGTGTTATGCCTCCATGGTGCTACAGCTTCCAGAGGCCGAGGAGCCTGGGACCACCAAACATCTCCTGCAGACCTGGCCAAACCACTTGCCCAAGACAACAGAGGAGGCCCCAGGTTAATGCCGGACCGCTGAGCCAGACTTCATCTTCCTCTCATTTTGTATTGCTCAAAAAAACAACTATCAGACCCTTGACACTGGAAACAGGTTTTGCAGAGCACCATGGACACAACCCCAGCATCAGGCCATCCCCAAAGTGAGCTTCCTCACCAGAAAAACCTTGGCCAGCAAACAAGTCCAGATGGATTCTTTCCTATGGACAGCATTTTTGCAGATCAGCTTTTTACTTCTGTTTCATATCTACACTGTAACACTGAAATTCATATGAGATGATGCACCAGCCCCTCACCTTTTCTAAAGGATAAGAATATAATAAATGGAGTGGCTGTTTTTAAGAGTAAAACCAAAAAAGTTAGACTCTATTTGTCAAAGTGAAACACTCAGTTGGCTTTAGTTCTGACATAAATAGAAAGCAAGATTCACAGTTATTAAAAACAGATGAAACAAGATCCAATTCTTTTTGAATGGCAGAACTACTGAAGAGACCTGGTGGAGTTTAGCACAGCAGGAGTTTTACTTGTCTATCACTACACGTTTAAACACTTGAGGACTTTGCAATAAATGCTGAATTGAATTTACCATCAAAAGACAAAATCCATGTTCTATCTGCCAAAACCTTTAGCAGCCTAAACAGAAAATGTCACAACTGATTTTCACTAACAGCATAAAAATAAAAAAACAACATTTAAAAGTCTTTAGGGGATAGATAGATAGACAGATAAACAGCATGACAGACAGATGGATTCATTGCTGTAGGTATTTTTTTTTTCTGCTAAATAAAAATCGGGCTTCAAATGGATTGACACAGCTAAACAAGATAAGGAAAAAAATAATGTGTAATTTTATTTTTAAATTCTCTGTCAGGATCATCAGCCTAGAGATTTATAGCAAACTATTTTTTTAAGCACTACTGTTTTATTTGCATTAAGGTCATAAGAGCTTCCTCTCTCCTCGAGTGGTGCCAGATATAATAAAACAAAAACTTTTGAAAGAGGGGAGGAAAAATGTGCTATTAAAAGTGCTGCTTTGGAGGCTCTTTTGTTGCCCCTCTGTTCCTCAAGAGTGATAAATGAGGTTTTGGGCTTGCTCCACGCACACCAAAGTGCTGCTAGGACACAGAGCCACGCAGCCCCCGGGGCGGCCGAAGCTCCTGCCGGCCACGGGGCCGCGCGCTCGGGGGCAAAGGCAGCAGCGGCGGCGGCGCTGATCCCGCTTCACTCTAACATCCCTGATTTAAACAGCACAGTGAAAGACAGAGGGGAAGAAACGAAAGGCAACGTCTGTAAACTCTCAAGGTTGACTGCAGCATTTACCAATCCTCCACTGCTGGCTCTTTTTGATAGGACTGGAAGATAAACAGCTTTATGATGCTTCTATAGGAGAACCAAGATTAATAGGAAAAAAAAAGAAGCATTTGAAAAATCAGGAAAATTCATATGGCCTTTTCCACATGAAAGTGGTCTGCATCCAGGAAAACAGTAAAATAGATTTTACTTCCATCTTTCCTTTGCTGCGTTGAAAAAATTTGCAAAGTGACGATACAAAACAGTAAAAACTTCTCCAAGAACATCAACCAGACCAAATTCTCATAGGAGAAACAAGTCAATCCTGGTGATTTACAAACTTCTCCTAAAATATTTTCAATTCCTTTCTACTCATGTTACTAGTTTAAGAAAACCCTGAGGATGCTGAGCTGGGGCAGGAGCTGCTTGAGCTGGGACACTGCTGCAAGTCCAGCAGCCACCTCTCCTGGGGCCTCGTCTTCCCAAACCGGAATATGTGACTCGACCACCCACTGTTCATCTCCAGCTCCAGAGACCCACAGGAGAGGGTAAATGCTTCAGTCAGCCCAAGGTTTAGTTGCTTCTTGTCAATGAACACTTGAGTAGAGGGGTTGGACTAGATGGTCTCCAGAGGTCCCTTCCAACCTCAACCAATCTGTAATCAGGAACAAATGTGAACCTGGTATAATCAGACACCGCTCCCAAAAAAAGACCCAGATTCCCTCATATCACTTCAGCTCTTGGCTCACAAGCTGTATTTTCTGACTGCGCTGTCTCCAAACATGCCACTCTGACCACCACCAAAATGGCTTTTTCTGCTAGTCCAACAAAATTATCATCTACCATTTCACACACTGCTGTTTCCCTCATGTTTGCATGTTCATATGTTTGTAGGCTCCTATAATCAACCTGTATTTCAGCATTTCCTCTAGATCATAACCTTTTTTTTTCTTTGCTGAAATCACTCTAATGCCTCCAATTTCAGAGGGGTTGGACTAGATGGTCTCCAGAGGTCCCTTCCAACCTCAACCAATCTGTAATCAAGAACAAATGTGAACCTGGTATAATCAGACACCGCTCCCAAAAAAAGACCCAGATTCCCTCATATCACTTCAGCTCTTGGCTCACAAGCTGTATTTTCTGACTGCGCTGTCTCCAAACATGCCACTCTGACCACCACCAAAATGGCTTTTTCTGCTAGTCCAACAAAATTATCATCTACCATTTCACACACTGCTGTTTCCCTCATGTTTGCATGTTCATATGTTTGTAGGCTCCTATAATCAACCTGTATTTCAGCATTTCCTCTAGATCATAACCTTTTTTTTTTCTTTGCTGAAATCACTCTAATGCCTCCAATTTTCTCTCATCCCCAGAACTGAATGGTTCTCCCAGAAAGGCCTAATGCATCCTTAATCCATCACGTGACATTTCTTGCACATGCGGCACAAATTGGCCAAACTGTAGAGACTTGTATCTAATTTGCTGTCCACTATCTCTGCATCTCTTTCAGCCTTATGACTTTTACAGCTTCTGCTCCCATGTACGTCTGCATTTCAGATTATATTTCTCTGGATGCATTAGCCTGGATTTTCTCCAAGATGCTCTTTTTATTTCCTGCTCTCGGTTACATTTTTTTTTCTTAGCGGCACTGCTGTTTCCAGAGTTCTTTGCTGCATGACTCACTTTATTGTCTCCTGCAGATTTCATTAGCACCGGTTGCCGTGTCATTATGAACTGGTACTGGATTTCACACATTGTTCGAGCTTTCCATTAAACAACTTCTTGCAAGTTAGCACCACGTTCAGTGCTTGCTTGGGCAGGTAACGGTGCTCCTCAAAAGGAAAGATCTCAGCGTTGCAGAGTCTACCTAAACACTCCAAGCTTCCTGAGTGCTACGAGGGAAATCATTAATGGAGTTAAAGCAGCAGGGTATGTTAACACCATTACATCCCGGAAGATTTTGCGTTTTTTTTTTCCCATGACCTGTTTTGTTAGGTATTTGAAGGTAACTTCTGCCAGGAACAGATGGTGTTCAAGCAGACAACCGGCAAACGATCTCGAGTAGCACAATGAGATGGCTTTATGTGTGGATCTTGGCCTGTTATCCAAAACCTGGTATGAATGCAACAGGAGCTGCTAAAAGGCATTGTTTCTGAAGGAAAATGCAGTAAGTAGGACAAATGAACCTGCAGGTGAGACATTTGAACAGACTGTATCACAGAACGATAGTGCGTTTTCTACTAGTAACTCTGTCTTCAAAGTGCTGGCATCGAAGAGCCTGCTGAGGGTTGGAAATGAGTGACACTTCGATGTGTGCCCATACAAAAGAATATGATAATTATCTTTTACAGATATGATGACAAAATCAAAACAGCGGACAGGGGAAGGAATTTCTGAGAAATACTTGAAACAAACAAATTTTAATCCTCCATAAAGCACCTTTGAGTATCTGAATTCATTTGTTCCAAATTATTACTCCAGTATTATCCTACTTAAGACCTAAAAAGATAACACAGAGGCTTTCAAGTGAATTACACTATACATTATTTATGTGCTCCAGGTAATCCCAGCTCACTATCCAAAAACATTTCATTTTCAGAAATTGCACGCTACCCTGGCATAAACATTACTAATGATGGAAAACAAAAACAGAAGGGATTCAGCCGCTTTCTAAAACTAAATATTGCACAAATAACTACCATCTATGTAATCTTTATGCTGCCTCAACACAACTTGCAAAATTGCATATAAAATTGAAAATAAATTGTTAGAGATTATTTTTCAAGAGAACTATTGCAGTAATCTCCTACCAAGACGCATCACTTTGACCTTCATGTGTATTTTTTTAACACGTTCACTTGCCGGAACGTCTGTGTGAGAAGCTGAGTGCGATGTGCAGCCCGTTTATGAGGCAGTCCCTTGTGCATTATGCCTCAAGAAGCCACAAGCTTGAAACATCCATGGAGCCGCTCAAAATATTTACAGCCAGCAAGGTCAGACTTTAGAGATCCTGGACAGAAATCCATCAGACTACGAGAAGTAGAATTTTTTTTAAAAAAAGCCATAAAAGTATGTTTAACAAAGATTTAAAGGCATTGTTATAATCAAAGCCTGCAAAACTAGGGAAACTAATGCACAGTATGTTTTCTCTGTCCTTAACTCACCTCTCTGCAACACAGAGATAAAACTAATCTTTACAACGGCCCCTATAAAATCTCCACGTGAGGGGCCCTGATGACGAGATCTCAGATCTCTGGTTTGAACTGCATACCTGTGAGGAGCAGGGGAAGCTGCGGGGGGACGCGTGGAGAACACGGCCGCCCCGGCGCAGACTCTCACTCACCAGGGGATGCCTGGGGCACTGCAGCTCGGGGGGCGGTTCAGGTGCTGCCGGCTGAATTCCCACTAAAGGCCCCGAGCAGACCCTGTCCCCTGAAGGACAGCACTGGACTTCCCTCGTATCCATCCATCTCTCTGCCATGTAACGCACACACCAACAACTCCAATACAATTCACTCAGAATCTGCTTTTTGTGCCTTCAACACTCCTCCTTGGCACGTTATTTTTCAATGATTTTGATTATGGTACCTGAAGTACGACCAAATGATTTTGATCGTGACGTGACGTGACATTCTCACTATCAAGATCCTCAGGAAAAGGTCTACTTTTTTATCAGGCACAATTCTTTTTCTATTTCTTTTTCTCTTTTAATCAAAGACATGTTTCTACTGATTCTAACCAACAAGGGATTGCTACAAAAGTGGTAATAGCCCCTGCAAACAATATTTGCCTAACCATTGACTTAATATTTGCTGTAATTAAAGCAATAATTAAAAACTACTAAAAATACTGAAACCAAATCACAGGCTGACCCAACAGCGGTCTTGACCATATCACACAACAAGAACCGTCGAGAAACAAAAACTGACAACTTTCTGGCTCATCGGGACTTTGGCAAAAAAAGGCCCTAAGAAATCTTGTAATTTTATAACAAGATCACAGCCTATCTCGCAAGTGAGGTTTTCCATGGCCAGATGGTCGATAGGAATGCTAATGGAAAGAGTTGAAGCTGAAATAAATCTGCCACTTTTAATCAATCACAGACAACTGTGTCATCAATACGCGACTCCTGTTATGACAAATTGCCTTTGGTTAGTTACAAGCAAAGCTGATAAAACGCATCACACCTACACAGTGGTTGCCAGTATCAGGCAACATTAATGCAGGCACTTCGGGGAGTTAAACATTATTCAATCCCTAGCAAAACTGTGACTTTGGAGTCACCTCAGAAATTGCTCAAAAGAGCAACAGTTTCTCAGTGTTTGAAACTACACCGCAGTTATCGCTCCAGTAGGAGAGGGGAAAACGCTCTCCAAGACCTCCAAAATTTCTGTTAAACCAGCTAACCTGTAATAGCAACTCACTCCTCATTGGCAGGTCTTCACCCATGCACACAAGGTGTTCTTGCTGCAGAGGAGGAAGAGCATGGCCAAGGGAAAAGTGGTAATCTGAAGGAAAACAGACTTCATTATTTCCACTACTCATTGGACTGCTTGCTTTACCATTATACAGTTAATGGAAGTTTCCAAATCCAACCTCAGGAAAAATTCTACCTGTTTGTTTTTTTACTGAGCACTACCCATTAATATTGCAAAATATAATTGAAGAACCAAGACTCTAAGATTAGGCTAAGGAAATCTAATGTTTGTCCAATTTAAAGGCAATCTGACATTCAGCAGCTTGAAAGAAAAAGAGTAAGTGAAACAAGCTAGTACAGCACAAGAACAAACAAGTAATTCTGAATCCATTTATGGAGACACAGGAAATTATAATTAGCCCAAATGTCATAACTCGTCTATCAGTAGAGCAGTAAGTATATTACCAAGCATGCTTCTCCCTTCTAGCCAAATTATAAACTCCCAGAATCAAACTTATGAAGAACAGAAATCACTGAAAAAACTTTCAAGCTGGTTTTGTGAATCTCACTGTGCAAAAACACCACAACACAGACGCTCCTTTCCCTTCCCTGCACCGCAGCACTGAGAGAGACGATACTCCTGTAAAGACTAAGCAGCAGATGCAACCCAGTCACATCTTGCTGGCTTTGAATTCTGTGTTTTGGGTATCCGTCCAAGTCTAACTGCGCTGGACGGAATCGCTGGAACAGCATGATCACCCATCACTATCATTTTGAAGGACTATTGAACTGTGTGTGCACGCAGCAACACTGTTGATCCATTTTATGAAATAATGAATGCCAGGATGAGTATCCCAATATCTTCAAATTTTAAAAACAGCAATTTTTATTCCAATAATAATACTCTAAAAGATAATATGTTAGAGTTATTACAGACTGCTGCAGCATCATAGATTAGTCTCATAGTATTGATCTTCAAGAGACCAAATGACAGATATGTGAATGTTCCCTACAGTTTTATCAGTATGAATCTTTCAGGGTTTCTGAATTATTTTTTATCCATTTTCTTATTGTAATCTTTTTTCATGTGTGCTGTTGAAGTCCAAAGCAAAAGAAAAAACAAACAGCTGTTTTTTCCTTTTCAGGCAAAATGAAAGATCCTTTCTCTAGATTTAAAAAAAGAAGGCAGTCAGCACATCACTTTAGCGTCTAACTTAAACAGAGCCTAACTTAAATAGAAAGATAATGAGGCTGAAATACATGGAATAAGAGCTATAGGAAAGAAAGGCCAAGTAGTTGTCCCCAGCACTCTACGAAAGCTGTGAAGGGTGTGATTCCCATAACAGGTAAATTGGGCCATTGAAACACAAGGGTGATGTCCATCTTAACAAAATTGCACTGCTCAAGGAAAGGCCAAAAAAGGAAAATAATAGTTATGGACAACGTATTAAGGAACTTTTTAGGGAAAGCTGAAACACAAATTGGCAAAAATTCAGATGTTCTTAATTAGATTGTTTTACCATTTCCTCCCAAAAGTGTGCGCAAACATTGAGAACAGGCTTTCACTCAACTATCTGCCTCATTAGGGACTGAGTCTCACAACAGTTTGCAGTATTTGTGTACATACCAAAATACACATTGTTCCACCTTTTAACAGAGTGCACCAAGGTCCCCCGAGGTCCTGGGATGAAATCCATCCCCAGACATGTCCCAAAAAATAAAATCCCACAGTGCTTCCTTAATACAGGACTCAGTGGAAATCACCCAACTAAACCATTTTCCCTCTCATCTTAATGACATTTTTAGAGCAGGTATGTTTAAACTCTCCTATATATTAGTGCTTCAAAGGATCCTGGTTTTGATCCTTTGGCTATGCCGGTAAGTAGAGAGTGTTAAATCATTTCAGATTTACCCCATTAAGTGAAGTTCAAACTGGAAGCTGGCCAGACACGTTGCAATGTACACTACATACACACAAGAGGAGCTCCGCTGTGCTCCTAAGTGTGCTTTAGTAAAAGATAAGCACTGCTATAATAGTCTGAAAATCTTGATTAACTTTTAAAATTACTTAAAACTAGAGCCCTAGCAGGGACACCTTCGGTTCCACCACCACAAACATGAGCTCCTAGAACCATCGTTTGCAGAGAAGCAGGATATTAAAGGTTGTGACTACTGTGATAGAAAAAGCCTTAGCTATTTTATTTGGTTTAAAATGGGTTTTAAAATGAAATCAACAGATATTTAAATTGAAAGGAGAGGGAAAGTAATTTAAACAGAAATGCATCCATTATGGAGGCTGGCCTCTCACAGGGACTCTGTAAAAGCCACCTTAGATTTGGACTTCCAAGAGCTGCAAATCTTATCAGCAAATGCTGAACCATCAACTCAATTTCCTAGTGTGTGGTTCTGCACCAAAAAGTTAGTAAAACACTGTGCTTAAGAAATGTGAGATACTAAGTGGCAACAGAATAATGAATCTACACTATACTTCATGTCCACTCAAGAATCTCAGAATTTCTCAGGGTTTCATATTTAAGATCTGCTTATGCTTTACGGGGTAATTTCCAATTGCAATCTAAAGATAAAATAAAAACGATATCCTAGTAAAAACTAATCCAACCTCAGAAATGTTCTCAGCCAACTCTCCTAATGATACAGAAATAAATGCATAAAATCTTCACTTTCCACAGCTATTTAAAGATCTTTTTTTTGTACAAGATCTATATATAAACACCCAGAATTTGAAGATTACTGTGTGCTCAAAGACAAATTTTCCACAGCATTTAATTATATTCATATTCTCTTTAGTTGAGCAAAACATGACTTAGTTCCTCACTCCAGGATGAAACACAGGAAGCACCTGAAAATGTTGATGCAGTAAAAACAGCAAACCTTCCACACAAGTTTGGGCAGACGAATCCCGGGTTTCTCATCTATCATGTTATGAGATGTGCGTTGTTTTTACAGGGCAAAGTTTGGAGATGGAAAGTGTGACCTGCAGCACCGCGGCGGCTGCCGCGCGGTCGCTGCCAGCGGGTGAAGGCTCCAGCGCAGGCAGGCGGCCGCGTCCAGATAAATCACTCCAAAATACAATGGGGCTCTTGGCTTCGGCCCCCTTTGATGTTCAGGTCTTTCCTATACCCTTTAGGATAGACAGACAGAAGGGTAGCCAGGGTCTGCAAAGGTCAGCAAGATGAGGTTTATTTTTACAGAAAGAGGCACCTTCCAACCAATGCTGCTCCAGCCAGTAAGTCCCTTGATACCTTTTTACAGTTCTCACACTGTACTTTGCATTATTCAGAGTTCATGATTTGTTATAGCTTACGCATGCTCCTCTTTACACTGGGCTCAATTTACCAGCTGGGAAAAAAAATAGCAGCTTTAAATCCTTCATTAGTACTCTGTTTTTCTTCTCTTCCCTTCCTCGCTCCCCAGCCCTTTCCTTCCCTCTACTTTTTTAATAGAACAGAATTAAACATATAATTTCATGCTCTTAGAGGTGATGAATAAGCATTTAGGTTTATTTTAATGAAATGTATGACATAGCCTAGCTAAGCCATAAAGTATATCTGCATTACGAGCTATAGCTCATCAGATGCAGTCAGAAGGAAGGAGAATGTAAGGGTATGTCAAATATAGATCAAAACTGATAACTAGATGTTGCCCATAAAAATATATTTATGGTTCTTCAATTAAACATTATGTAGTAAGATCTACACTGTTTACAGACCACCCATATACATTACCAGATTGACTGAAAAAGACACATCTACATAAATGCAAACGGATTCCATAAAAGTGCAAATGTGTATAAACACATTTATACACATATTTCATATATATACATATTACATATATATAACATATTTCTCAATAGAAGGCTCATTTGTTTATGTTCAGTATGTAAGGACCTCATTTTTTTCTTGATGTGCTAATGTAATAATTTAAGTTAGTTGTATATTATTCCAGATACCTCTGCTTTTGCTAAGGTTACTTTCCGAATCCAATTATTTCATTCCCTCAGTTCCTTGCTGGTGAAATGGAACAAGAATATTTGAATAAATATCAGAAAAACTATGGATAGTTGGATGCAGTGTAGCTTCTACTACTAGAGGAAGTTAAGGAAATTTAAGTTGTAAGTACTCCAAGACGTTATCCCATGATGAGACTAAAGTTGCTTCAGCAAGTTCCTCTCTTCATACTTTTGGAGGACATATTTACTGATTTTAAGAACAAATTACATAAAAATACAAAGGAAAAAACTGAAAAATTTTAACTTTCCAAATTGTCCAAAGGCCAAAACCCATTTTGGCCTGGGCCCAGCTGGAGGAAAACAGGGCCCTTCTTTCCCCAAAGCACTGGGAACATTTCAAGAGCTGCAGCAGAATCTTGATCACAAGCGAGAAGCGCAACAATAAAGGTTGAATTTTCACACTACCATGTCACTAAGCGACATTAAGGATCCGAATCTCCTAAATGCCATCCAGAAGACAAGAAAGAGAAGCAGAGCCTCCCAGGCCACAGGCTGCTTCAGGAATCCCCGAGAAACCCAGCACACAGCAGGCATCAAGCAGCCACGCTACCCTCCGAGTTGCATATCATTTTTTTAAGGCCAATATTACTTATACAGGCTGTTGGCACAAAGTTCTTTTGATAGGAAACAGAGGAGGAATGAATGTCTAAACCACCTTCGTCTAATAGTGCCTTCAGGCAGGGAGGTAACTGTCGAAGTTACTTTCCAAAGAACAAACTGGAAAGGATGCTGCCTCCAAGAGCTGGAAAGCTGGGTTTGAGGCTTAATGTTTTGCAATAATCAGTCACACGTTACAGAACTCCATAATTTCAGTCTTGCTTCTCTTCATCTAATGATCTGATTCACTGTTGACTTTAACCTCTGTTATTAGTTCATCAGCTGAGTGACTGATGAAACTAGAGCTTCAATCTGATGATTGTGTTGCTCAACTTCAGCAACAGTAGTTTTATTAGGATTCTAAATTATTTTGTTTATTATTGCACAATCAAATCCATACTAAAGATATTTTTCTATTAAAACTGCCATCTCGCCGCTCTAGAAAGACAAGAGTAACCCGACACCATAAATAAGGCAGCTACTTTGTTCAGCTTCAGAATTTGTATGTATGTCCATCGTTCTTCACATCTCAAAACGCTGAGAAGAAACATATCGATTTTTCTTAAAAAAAGAACATTATGGTATATAGCATTTACTTCTTTCACATTAATACCTTACCTAAAACTACTCCTGAATAAAGGAGAATAGACTATTATTAATCAATGCCAAATAACTCTGCTCTGCGTGGGACCTTAAAAGGCTTCAATGTCCAACTATGTCACCGTAGCCAGCCCAACAAGGCTGCGCTCAGCAATTCTGAATATAAATACAGATTTCAAACCTATCACACTATGTCAGGCTGTGGCCTACAATAGCTTCACTCTGTCCTTTTGCTCCCAACTATGACAGTTGTGCTGGAAAAGGAAGGTTACAGACACTTCACTGTCTAGGACGGCTGCTGAAGCAACCAGTGCCTTTAGAAGTGCTTGGGATGGAAGGTTCTTCAGCTGCAGCTCCTCAGGTCCACATACATTCCCTACTCCGCACCCTCCCCTCCTACCTCTGCAGCACAGGCTTCTCTTCCAGTGTTAAACGAAGTTGAAGAAGAGGAAAAAGTATTAAAAGCCCGTTGGAGTGTTCCCCGCCAACACATCTTTCTGGCTCTCAAAGAAGCAGTCTTTGAGCAGAGGCCGAGAGCTGCGGCTCTGCACAGGATGGACAAGTTATCTTGGTTCCTGCAAATCCTACACCTGGCAAATAGGTTGTTTAAGTCTTGGATTGGAGGCAGGGGAAAATGCTGGGCAGAAGTTTCTGACTTACAGTAAATTGGAAATTCAGCACCAGAAGAAAAATGTTAAATTTTCTGCGTATTCTTCCACGTTTAGAAGTTGTCTCAATGTGTTTCATCCTACATTTAGTAATAAATGCAGCAAGACAACATGAAATCTATCAGCACAACAGAAACACCACTGGGTAATGGAATAGCACTTACATAAATGACTAAGTTACAGTATCTCAGCCAATATAAAGCTAATTATGGAGATTTTGTTAAATATTATGTGAAGAAACAACACAGTACCTCAAGGTTTGTAAAAATACCGTTATTACTTTACAATATTTTACAAAGCTATAGTCAAAAACTGCGATTCTAACAACCTAATGGCTGCCAATTATCTGGACTGGTAATGTATGCAATCATCAAGAAACAAAATGCTTCAGTTGACTGCTTTCCTGGTTTGGGTATTAGTCTTGGTAGGATACCATGTGCCATACTGTACTGACAAAAAGTTAACTTCCTGTTTTGTTCCATTTCCTTCAGCATTTAATGAATATTCACTGAAAACTCAACTTCGTTTGCAATCTAAGACACACTAGACACACACTTTGTTTTACACTGACAAAACAAAAAGTAAATATACACATAAATAAATAACTACCTAAGGGTCAACAAACAGACTCTGCTGGACTGGAGTCAAAACAAAATCAGTTCAGAAGCCAATCATTTTCCACTTGGGAAAAACGAAGAAACAAATCAGAAAAACTTAAAGATTAACAACTCGAGCACTTCACAGCGTTCAAGCACTCTGGGCTGTGACAGCAGCATATGCACCTTTAAGTCCTGATAACAAGAACTGCAACACTTTCTAGGTCTTTGTTTCTTTTCTCTCATCCCCCAAACCACACAGGACTATTTTTGCTAGCACACTATTAAAGTTCAAGAGACTGTGCATACATATTTATATTAAGTCTCACATTAGACATGAGTGCAATTTGGAAGAAAAAGATCACAGAGCATTTTCTTATAATAAACCTGAAAATGAGAGCACAGTTCAGCAAGGAGCTCTTGATACAACTGTCACACAAAATTATCTCTGGGCTAAAATTGCTTCAATTTGGTCTTAAACCTAAGATGAAATTATTTTGGACAAGTCACAAAAGCCCATTCTGCATTTTTGTGCTGCCCAGCTGACCTCGCTTGGAATCCTACAAGGAGACGCTTTTCTTGAGTGGGAGGCAGAAAAGCAATATCCAATTTATATTAAACAAACAACAAGGCTGCTGTAAAAATACGGAGACTTGACCTGTGTCTGGGGCGCAAGGTCAACACAGATCAATGCCCCTGGAGTTTTAAATTGAAAGCATTTTAATCATTCTGGTTAAATGGAACCAAGAACTGAATCTGGCAGAATCTTTTTATTGCTGAAAGTCTCATACAATCCTAGAAGTTTCTTCACCCTATCTTGAAGGGTTTATTTATATATATTTCTCAAATATTCTTATAAGATTAAATAAACGGCAACATGGGAATACTTCTCTTCAGTCACAGCCTACCATGTTTCTTCATGCTAACATTAAACTAAATTTTGACAACATTAAATGCCTGTATTACAAAATTTAAACAAACAAATGGAAACAATTTGTGGTAACACCAAACTTCCAGAAGTTGTTAGCTTGCATTGAGGTTAACTTGCATTCCATTATAAATTATCAGCCTTATTATTAAGATATTCCAGGGCATTGTCTCTCCAATTTTATTGCACAGAGTGAAAATACATGCAGGCTTGCTAGGGGTACTGAAATTTTGGTATTTAAAATTCCAGTACTCAAAAGCTAACAACTCCAAAACTAGGGTTTTAGGAAGAACACTCCACTTTAATAAGGCAATGAACAAATCAAAGAATGTTAAAACTTCATTTCTGTCATCAATTCATTGGCAGAACAGGCATGAAAAGACAAGGAACGATTCTGCAACTCTCCTTCTACAGAATAAAGAAAAGGACTGAGGGCCACATATATGAAGGAAGAGCTTTTTGGTAATCTCACCTTGATGAACCACAGAAAAGTGCAGAGCTTCTCCTGTAAATGCTTGCAAAGGATTTGGGAGTCAGTGGCAGAAGCAGTTCCTAAAGGAGAACCACGAACATGCCCAGCTCCTGCAGGCTGAAGTCCTACCCCGTGCAGTGCAGTACAGCAAGGAGCCAACTCCTGAGCTGTGCAGGGGACCTGCCACATGCACAACACCACGGGCACGTGGCTCCGAGCTCAGCGCAGCTGGAGTTTCAGGGGTGTCAAGTGCATGAGATGTGAACGAAGAATGCGCTTATTCCTACCGGGGTTTGCCCATTCTGGAGGCTCAATCTTCAAAAGAGTTTTGGAACAGTCAGAATAAACCTCAAATCCTAACAAATACCCAGCTCCTGCAAGGCTGGGTCTGGGGAACTTTTTAAAAATAAAATAAAATAATCTTTTGTTTCCTTCCTTCCTCTGTTAGTATGAAGAGAAATTAATTTGAGGGAAAGGAAACAAGCTCTACCTTTTCCCTGCTTTTGTCCCTCCCAAGTCTCTTGGTGGTGCCTGTCCAACCGGGTAAGCCTGGCCGTGTGATGTTGGGCACCGAAGGCAACATATCCTTTCCCCCTGTGTCCTCCTGTAACGACGGGGGAAAGCCTGCTGGTCGCTGGATTTCAGCATGCAGATGTTAAGAACATTTTAAAACATGTTGGGTCCAAGAAATGTATTTCCACTTCTTGCCTCTGATTTATCTCCTGATTACAAAAGGCTTCCCAGCCCGCGTGAACAGCAGTAACCTGCAGCATTAAGCAGCTTACACCATTACTCCAGGCTTTACAAGCTGAACTCCTCAAGCCAACTGTGAACAAGTACATGCATGTGTCAGCTCCTTTCAAGGTCACTTGTGCAGCTCTCCCCTGTACAAGTCTCTTTAATAAGGCAGGTGCATGGCTTGAAAAGCAGAAGCTTGCAAGTGCTGAAATCGTTTTTTCATAGCTTTGCTTTTCTTTGTAAATAAAATACTAAGCGCAATTTGTATAAACTTGTCCTTCTTTAAGTTAAAAAAAAAGAAGTAAGATTTATTTTGAGTGGTAGTACTTATCAAATGTCACCATTTTCCTGTTTAAAATCATTAATCATTCTGATTAACCTTTGATTTAAATGATTATATACCACAACAAAGCATAAACACACATAAATTATTCACCCTAAAGAAATTCTCGAAGCACGAACCTCATAAGAAAACAGTTATGTCCTTAAGTCTCTTAAGGAATTTATTAACCAAGTGCATTATATTAAGCCAAAAAGGCGGTTCCATAGGCTCACATGGGAAGGTTCACACATGTAAATTCATACCCCAAACCACGGCCTAGTTAATCCCTCAGCCATCACAGGAGTGCTCTAAGCGGAAACAGCAACCAAAACAGAACCCAAAAAATGAATTCTGCTGTTGAAAAACCCTGTAACCACTCCCTCAACAAGTACTTCCAGGCCGAGCATCTTCTGTAAGGAATTTTATCCCAAGTGGGAAATACGTGCTAGTGTGTTACTTGCATATAAAAAAGAGGGCCTGGAGCACAAGAAGAGACAAGAAATAAAATTTAATATCTCACACTTAGGAAGACACGTGGATTCCAAACCATGTAACGGCCTTCAAAGCAGAGAGGGAAGAACAGGATATCAAAGGTAAATTAGAGAGAGAGCTGAAGGCAAATCTGAATAAATGGCGGAAAAATTAAAGCATATAAAAACACACTTAAGATCCCATCTCAAAGGAGCAATTTGTATGGAGAATACAGGAAAAGGCCCTGCAAAGCTTCATGTCTGCCCAATGCAGGGGCTCCTCTCCCTCCTGCACAGCTCTGCCCCAGGGCAGCCCGGCACATGCACGTCAGCCTGCGGGACAGCGAGGAGCTGCTGCCAGCCCCATGGATAAACTCTTTAAACCATCATTTCCACGTCATTTTTTCCTACTCAAAGGGGTTCTAAAACACCCAGCTCTCTTCTGGATACAAATGACTCAAATGCGTTTTGCAATCAAAGGAAATACCTGGGTCTAACTCATCTATAAGCTAGGTAGAACCATAGCAATCACTTGCATTTTTTTTCAGATGCCC
>NW_010586734.1:156257-171291 GCF_000705375.1 Tinamus guttatus
CTGTCCGGGATCGATCTAAGTCATCTGGAAAAACTGAGCTCCCTCTCTTCCTCTCCATAAATACCAGTCTCATAATATAAAATAAAATAGAAATATTATATTGCACATTCCAAGCAAAAACCTGTTTGCTTTGGGTTTATAAAAGCAAATTACAAGTCATGGTAAATGTAGCATAAGGATTATGGACGTTCATGCTTCCAGCTGAGTTAATAATGTTCACATGGCATGTCGTGCAGCACAACAGTTCTGTCTATGCAAACAGCAAGCCAAAAAAATAACAGGTTCTAGCTATCTAAGGTTAGCTATCCTAAATGAGAAGGAAATAGGTATTTGGGGTACCTTTCTTCCTCACCAGGGAAAAAAGATACAGACTCTGCTAGACATTCAGAGTATCAAAAAGTGCACTGGAAGAGCAAGCTGCAGGTTGGAAAAGACAAACAACAGTTCAGGGAAGATAGGAGTAAAGTCTAATTTACTGTTATCCTGGACACAGACCACTTTCTCGTGTGAAAAGGATTATATGAAAACAAGTTGCTTATTTGGTGAGTTTGAAAGTGGTGTATTTGCATCTCCATTCTCCAGAGTCTGATTTTTCAAACTATTTTTTTTTTCTTTTTAATATTAGTCTTGGTTCTCCTATAGGAGACCCTATAGGAAGTCTCTCCTATAGGAGAACTTCTATAGAAGTAGCATAAGTTCAGGCACTCTTGCTGCCACCCCTGAGTTGTCAGGCTGCAAAGCACCCGACGGTCTAAAGCAGCCCGCAGGCACCGATGGCCTTTCTTTGCCATAACTTCACCAAAAATCTGCTGGCAAAACCAATGAGACCAACCCAAACGTCTCCCGCACGGAGCAGAGCGCAGGACGTGCAGTACTGCAGACAGTCTCTCTAATGGAAAAGGGGACTTTTCTTGGCGTCACAAGGCTCCTTGCAAAGACAAGAATAATGTGGCTGCAGCAGATGCTAATTCAAAGTGTCCTTCCACGGGACTCGGAGAGCCGGAGGAGTCCCTGGTTCTCGGGATGCGGAGGGCGATGCCCAGAGCTGGCGGTCGGGAGCGCGACGGCCCCGTCCTGCCGATGCTGAGCGGGCAGTGGGCGAGCGCACCCGGGACCACGGGGAGAACCGGGAGGTGCATTTCAATACCCAGCCAAACCCAAAACCTCTGCCAAGGGCTTTTGTTGCATTCACAGCGAGCATGATTTGCTTTTCTATTATATATTCATATGCTTTCATTCAGAACAACGTTGTTTTATTACAGTGGATTCAGCTGTGCTTTGCAGTCCTGCTTCATTTCTTCCGAGGCAAGTTCTTCGGGAGATTAACCTGACACATTTATTCCCCTGATAATATATCCTGTCCTCTCTGATATCATTACCAATTTCAAGTACATAGCAATAAACAGGCTCAATTTTTTTAAAAAGTAGTGACTTGAAAGGCTTTTTCCTTCCAACATTTTATTGGTACAACAGATTTCACTTCACAAGTAACACCATAAAATTCAGGTCAAGTAAATATAAAATAAATTATTAAGTTTCTAATCAAAAGCTTTCAGGCCTAAACCCCCTCTTTATTGGACCTGGAGAACTCGAGATCATGACTCTGTTCTAACTAGAGTTTAAGTTTTAAGCAGCTCAAAGTGGCAATTATTATTTTCCAGGAGTTCAACACATTATACTTATATGACACCTGTTTCATAAGCACAGAAGACAGTAGTGAAGATAAACTGTGTAGCTGGTAATTGAAATTAAAGGTGCAACATCTATTATCCTAACATCCACTGTGCCACATCTCCGTAACGTGCTGAAAATGAAATGACTTTTTCTTATGAAACACCAGTCTTGATACCCACTGCATCCAAAAGAAAAGGCACTAAGAGAAGTAACGAAAACTACTTACACAAAATAAGCTTTCTTAAAACTCCTTACACTGCCAGTTTCCTACTAACAGTTTCCTACCAGATGCATTGAGTACAACCCCAGAATAATTCTGGGAATTTTTTTCTTCAACTCAGAAACAGTATAAAATTTATGGTAAGGAAAATTCCTCAGAAATACAGTTTCCTTCTGAAAATAATGATATCCTCTAAAAACACAGAGCCTTGCATGAGCCTTAAAATAATTATTTGAAAGTACTTTTCAATCAAAAATTCAGGAAAAAGAAAGCAAGCAATTCTAAGATTTCAAAATTAGGATTTTTAAATGAAAAAACATGCAGATAAATTCTACTGTCTTTGGAACCAAATAAAGCTGTATTAAAGTTACATTAAATAATAAAGCTATATTAAGAGGGCCATTTACTGAAAGAATATGCAGTTTAAGCACGGTTCCTGAAACATGCTTAGCATTCCAATGTTCACTAATGTGACAGAAATCAGCAACCTTTTCCAAAACTGCAAAATTTGCTTATCATTATATCCTCAGTAAACAGATGCTTTTTTCCCCCAATAATGTAACTGATTAAAACTCTAACTGCTATTTTTTGCAACATTAAAAAAAAGAGAGACAGAGAGAGAGAGAAGCACACAGAGATTACTCCATATGTGGCTGGGACACATATTCCAGATATTCCAGATCCTTTCCCCAGAACTAACTGTGCCTTTTTTTTTTTTTTTTTTTTACCTCTGTTTTAATCACCAAACTCCAGCACTCTTTTCCTGCTCTGTCCAGTACACAGTAGCTTGGTTTTGGTACCTTTCAAATGGGATCGCACGGGACTCAATCAGTAGCTCTTTAAAATCTGGCTGTAACTCAGTTGAAAGGAAGGACTGGATTGAAGCAAGGTGCTTCTGCAGTCAAATGCAGCTTACTAAATATTTAAGACACATAAACATGCAGGACTGTAAATCACTATAAACCAAAATGGTTTGCAACATCTCAGCAAAAGTCTCCTGGCTACAGATATATTATGTGCTTCATTCATTTTCCAAAGAGCAATGCACAGGGTTTGCATTATTATTAATTGCATATAAATTACCATGATTTTTGTATCGCTGGAGAAGTATTTAGCCATTCACCTCTCAGAGGAACAATGCTGAACAAAGGAAATGAATGCATGGCACATAAGAACAATGCTGAACACAGAAATTTATGCATGCCATTTAAAAGGCATGGCATTTAGACGACTAGCAAAAAAAAATCAGAAGTATTTCATAAATCTTTAATTGTAAGCAAAAAAAAAAACTACTAATGGTTTCCCACAACCTTGATATTATTTAAGCAAGAATACTGCCTACTTCTGGAGTGCAAATTCGTCCTAATCCATGTATCTGTCTGTATCCTAGAGAGTCTTGCTGCAAAATTTATTGTATCTGAGATCTGCTAATCATCATCAGAAAACTCTGCTGCGCATCTTGAGGACGTACTTTAGGCTCTCAAGGGGGAAAATAAACATCCTTTATTACCTGCTTTTGGAAAATACTGATTTGTATTTATTCAGAAACCTTTCAAGTTGCACCACTGTTAAATTAAATATTTATGGCGTGCGCTTCCAACGTGTTTGGCACCTGTTGAACACTGACTTCAACACGAGCACCGAGTGCCCCAACCCTGTGGGGAGACAAGGCAGAGATGCAGCAAAGCAGCTTGATGTCACCCTTACGGCTAAATGTCACGGGATGCTCCCAAGCCCCTGCTTCCCATCGCACGGTTTCATTGCAGACAACCGAATCGGAGCCCTAGTTTACTACAAATACCAGAACTACGACTGATTTTAAGTGCTGGCAGTTAATCCTAACGCATCTTTGTTCTCCTTCACTAGTGAAAACATATGGGCCTGGGTCATTAGATCTTCTGTGAGGAGAAACTTAGATGGGGGACTAAAATCCTCAGTGAGCAAAGAGCTGGAAAGAAAGGGTTTTGGTAGGAAGGGTGAGAAGCTGTAGGAAGGTGAAGTCATCAGGGTAAAATATTGAAGAAAGAACAGGGGAAAAATGAGTTTGTTACATTATGAAAATCTGTGTCCTGGTGACAGCAAGGCTGCACAAGCAGTCCTCATTTTTGGCTCAGAGGAAGAACCCTACGAATCACACCAGAATAAGGCATTTCTCACCTGCACACGCTGGCTTTGCGGAGCTGCTGCGGACCCTCTTGGTCCAGGTGACTCCATCCCCCATGCTGGCCTGAACAGACCCTTTCCCACTCCCAAGCCCCACTTCCTTTAGGATTAAAAGGGGGCAGCTCTGCGGCAGCTCCAGGACAAGCAGTTTCTGCTGCGGGAACATGGTGGCAGCTGGAGCTGCAGCTTTCCCAAAACACTTCAGAAAACCCCTTCCCTGCCTCCCATCCGCCATTGCAACACAGCACAGAGACACCAGCTAAAATTCCTGAAATAAAAACCTACATCTCCTTGTGGCATCAGGCCTGCACTCCTGGAGCAAAAAGTTACATCTTGCAGGCAACAACTAAGTATAGGGCACCCAAATACAAAATTCCTGTATATGGAGGCTGTTCAAAAGATCATCTGATGTGATTTCATAAGCTGAAAACTAATAAAACCGTTGAATATTGCAGATAGCACACATCCATCTCCCTACACACTCCAGAGCACACTACAGATCTGCCCAGCAAGGCTGAGTATTTTAGTCATTAAAATAGTAGCTTTCATCACACTATAAAACATTTGCAAATGCAGACGAGAAAACCGACAAGCGTATTTACTGTACAGCTTTATATTTGTGTCATCAATTAACAACAAAAGTTTGGAATAAAACTAAAATAAAAGCTAATCAAAACAGCTAGCTGTCAAAACAGATGGGAACTATATTTTTCAAATCAAGCAAAAAAGCTTTAGAGCATTTAGTGTCATGTCAGTGAATGCAGATAGGAGAATGCAGAAGGACAACAAATGTCAGGGATATAAGAGAGAAAAGGAGTCCATGGCTGAAGATTCACATTTAGGGATTTCCACTCATGTTTTTTTTTGTGTGTTTTTTTTTTCCTCCATGATGATTTAACTCTACCGAAACAGTCCTCTCATATGTGAGCTATAAATAAGGTTCCACCGCAGCGCTGCGGGCAAAATAAATAAAAACAGAGCCTCAACATTATTTTAGCCTCAAACAAATGTTTCAGTACCTACATCGTCTGGCTCAGAAAGATGCATAGACAGTCACACAGACAGAGATAGAAATGAACAATTGCAGTACCTTTTTCCCACACTGTTTACAGGGTTGGCTATATTCCTACTGGCAATAGATTTTCTTCTCGACAGCTTCTTGGTGTTGGTGCTGTCATCGGTGCTGTCATCCTCTTTCTTTGGTGTGTTGCTTCCTTTGCTGTTCAGGTCCCTTAGCACATTATAATTAATTTTACTTGAGATTTTCTTCTGTTCTAACATCTTTTCAATTGCTTCTCCTGCTGTGCTGGCTTGAATCGGCTCCCGCTTCTTTGCAGATTTCTTTGGCTTAATTAAAATATAAAATTAGTAATGTAGACATAAACAGCATTTTTTGGAAACCAAAGGGCAATGTGCAGTCCTGGTACAGGTGCTGCTGCCAAGGGGATAAGGTGGGTGGTGATGTTCACCTGCAGTCGGTGCCATCTGCCATGGGGCATGAACAGAAGCAGGAGATCTCTTTTCTCCAAGAGATAAGTGCACCCTCTTGTATTTTTTTTTTTTTTGCCAAATGCCCACACAGTTTATTACAAATTCTTTCACGTAAATCAGTGTTTTGTATTTGCATTGCCACAAAAGAAACAGGGGTCATTTCTCACACATGAGAAAAAAGAAAAAAGGCATGTACTCCTGTTACAGGAACTGGGATCCTGATAAAATCACTCCATGGGTAAATAATGAAATTCCTCCCACTAAAATCGCCTTCAAAATTACAGTCAAGATGGATTAGCCGCCCATCTCCGATAAGGCTGTATGAAAACTACAACAATATTTTAGATGAAGTCTGAAAGTGGGAAGATTCACCTAGCTGTTCCTCCAGGCTGAAAAGGCCAAGAATATCAGATGCAGCTTTATAAACCTGGACTGGCGTTAATGCTGAAGGGGAAGAAACAGGATGTTATAGATGCACACCAAGTGCAGAAGTGATGTCACCTGCACACAACAGGAGACCTCCCCATCTTGCCAAGTGTCACAAGCCCAAGTCTAACATTAAGCTTGGTTGTTTGACGTTGTCCCAACTCAGGCAAAGAGATGACACTGGAGAACATTCCTATCCATGTCTCATGCCTGGGTAGGTGGACAGAAAAGATCTTCTGTTTCTCATTCAGCATTTGCCTTTTTAAAAGGAGGTTTTAACACCAAACTCTGCAGGAGATTTATTTTCTAATGTATAATAGCCCCTCTGTTTACCTACATGGGTCAAGTGCTACCTTGAAACTGGAAAGCACTATATTAATCAAGTTCTACTCCAGCTGTCAGAAACAATACTGAGTTACAGAAAAACTCCTATGTTGTCAGAACAAAAAGGTGGGTGTCTGGGCTACTTTTCTATGCCAAAGAGTTATACAATTTTGAAAAGTGCTGGTAGAATGCCATGCCTCTGTAAGTGCAGGATGAATGAGGAACTCTGAGGCATAAAACAGTGGTTCATTGTCTGGTTTTGTTTTTATTGTTGAAATACCTGGGGGAAGAAGGAAACCCTGTCTTTCTCATTAGTCCAAAAAAAAAAAAAAGATATAGGATATACACAGTAAAAGCTAACATGGATTTTTAGTTGCATATGGAAGATTGTGCACAGATTTGACTTGTCACTTGCTCAATTACACAAAATACTAATGCTGTAAATTGCAAATATGCGACCAATTAGGCTGCTTTAAACTGCTCAATGTGGAGACAGGACATGCCATTTGCTAACATAAATGTCACATTCTTCAAGAAAGGTAGAACAAAATATTCCTTCAAGTTACTGTAACAAAGATCTGCTCAGTTCTTCAGAAAGAAATTATTGTAACAGCCCAGAGAACTACTTACTGAAGTTATGGCAAGTACAAACAAATTCCACATGCACACGTTAAAAAAAAAGGCATGTCTTAAGAATTATATTTAAATAAGCAAGCAATTAGGAGAGTAATCATAAATGCAGTGAGCTAGCTCTGAATTTGCAGTGCAAAGCATTTTCTCATAATAGTCAATTTTAAAAAAAGTTCAGGCAAAAAGAAAGTGTTTTACTCACCACCTGAAAACTTAGAGCCTTGCATTTCAATAACATGTAGACATATAATAAGTTTTGCTTGTTTAGTGGTGACCTGAACCATTATCCCCATACATCCTACATGCAGGTGATCAACAGATGGACATTTTCAAACAAACACAATTAGTACACAGTTTTATACCTTGTGCTCTTTATAAATCCCAAGTTCTTTTTCTTTTGCTATTCTTGCTTCTTTTTCTGCAAGATGACAAAAGGGTAACCAGCGTGAAGATTACATAGACTGCATGTTTCAGCAACACTGGCCAAAAGGAGTTAGGAATCATAGGAATTTCAGTCCTATATGACTTACCTTTTTGTTCCTTCAAATAATCTGCATTTTCTTTCATCCACAACTCTGCTTTTATCTGAGCTTCTGTTTCATTAAGTATATACTAAAAGGCAAAACAAAATTCATCTACATTCAGAAATCAACTTGAAAACCATAGGAAAAAAAAACTGAATTGAAAAAAAACACGGGCAAGGGCTACTCACATTCTGGTTTTAAAAAAACATTAACAAAGGAAAATATAACCAAGAGGTAAGAATCAGAGCACTTCTCGTAACTTCTGAAGCTAGCAGAAACAATGGCAGGTTTTAAAAAAGTGGTGTTAGCCAGTGGTTTCCAGACCATGATGGGGTGGCCAATGCAACAGCCATCCAGGACTCATTGTAAGTGGTCCATAATTAACCTAGAGAGTGATCCTGTTTCCATGATCTTTTTCAGATGAGACTACCATGGCAACACAGCAGTCTGCAAGTAATTCTGTGTACTGGTGGTGGTCTGTAACTCAAAGTAGTATGGAAACCATTGCTCTGTGATAGCAAAACAGAAACATGTGTCTTCTGGTTAGGTTTCTGTGAGGGTTTAGGCACAGTTATTAAGATTATTAGTTCACTGCCACGTCAGTGTGGATGAACTTGGTTTAGTTTGTTGGTATGTTAGTCCTTCAGCTTTGGGAGAACTGGGTTCAGTGTCTGTATCTAAATTTTTTCAGTTATTTCCATTTAGTCTCAATAACATCATTAGCATGTGTGGAACTGAAAAGGACACCTAGAACTACTCAGATAAGTTACAGACAGAATGACAGACACAAAAAAGGAGGGAGAGAGGGTGGGAGGGAGGCAGGAAGGAAAGGAGAGGATCTTTTTCTCCAATTACTTAGGTATAAAAGTCAAGCCAATGTTTAGCCCAAGTTAGCAAAGGTTCCCTAATTCTGATACTCTCTGGGTATGAGAAACTTCTACAGGATGCAGATGACAAATTGGATCATCCTTTCTGAACAAGACACTTGAGCTTCATGGAGCTGACCCAAAACTTGTAAGTGATATTTAAGTGCTAGTAGAACAATGTGACATTTCTACATTTTCTACTTTTTAGCCTTGCAGAGTTTCTCCAAAGTAAAAGGTGCACCTCAGGATTTTATGAGAAAAATTGCTGTAATGAAATGGAAACAGCACAGGGAGGAGTCCTGCCCATCAGGACAAACAAGGCAAACAAAACCACAACGCTAGCGCTGCTTTATCAGGCCAATATTTTCACTGCTTCATCTGCTTCTATTAGAGGCAGGTCATAACAGTAAAAACTCGCTTCCTCATAGCTCCCTTATTCATCCTTCTTACACTTTTAGAGAGTTCATAATCTTGGGCTCACAATGTTACAGTCTATAGCCATGGAAATGAATGTGAGATCATAAAAGCAGAGTTATGACCTCACTGCAGAGGCTAGAAGGAGGTGAAAATCTGTTTGCTCTTTCCCAGCTTTTGTTTAAATTACGGACCTGCTATATGGAATAACATTAAAATCACCTCCATGAGGTTTCACATTTACGTGCTCCTTGCCCCCTGTGCACCAAGCTGACTTCCCACCTCCATTCCCAGTTCACTCCATGGACAAGACACTTTTGCTAACTGCCAGCCTGACAAATTCACCTTCACTGCTGAAAGCCTCCCAGCTCTCCTACTCACTCACCCATCACCGACAATATTCTGCAGATCCAGTTAAATTCTTAGCATTATCTCTGCAAAGACTTAGTATTCCTAACGGGGCGGTAGCATTAGCATTATTTCCCCTCAAAGCAGCGTGCTGAAGTGGAGAGGAGCTGGCCTCTGTCTGGTGTTGAAGTGTTGACCTGCTGGGTGACCTTCAATAAGTTATTTTTCACAGCTGTCTGTCACTTATATGTGGGCCATACAGTAAAGGATATCGACTGGCACACAAATAATAATAAACAGAGAAAATGCTGCAGAAAGCTTGGAATGAGCACAGAAGCTGTGCAGGCCATTTCTGCAGTTCGGTTTCCATGGCAGCATCCTATGGCGAGGACATCTTAATTAAATAATAAATTTAAAGCCACACACACAAAAAAAAACTGTTAAAAGTCCTTCTTAAGAGTAAAGGATGTTCTCAAACACAATTATTCCAGCAGGAACAGCCCTTATGCATAAAACGGGCCAGGAACTGGCTGAACTCAAGGGCTGGCATGAACATTCGTTTTGAAACCCAAGCGCCGAAACCACCCGAACCTCCATTTGTGGAAAACGGAGCGCGGCCGGGGCGGAGGGCAGGGAGGGGACAGCCGGAGCAGCAGCCATCCCCCTTCTCCCACACAGCCCCGGGGCGGGAGGCGCCGGGGAGCCGCTCTTACCCCGCTCTTACCCTGTCGATCTCGCTGTCGTCTATCCCGCTGAGGTCCAGCTCGCCGTCGCCCGCACCGTCACCTGCGCGGGGAGAGAACACGGGGCAGTTAGGGGCGGCCGCCGCCTCACGGGGACCCCACGGGCCTCTGCTTCTTCTGTGACAAAATTTGCCACAGTCTGAAAGAAAGTGCAATTAATCTGCTGGGCATTTCCACAAACCGTCCCTGTGAAGCCGGGGAAGACATTTTAGTGAGATGACACCATTTTTCTTCTGTGGTAACGTGAGTTTTTCTGTCGGAGCCCACAGGTCAAGAAGTTGTCTGTAAGTTATGACTTAGAAAACATTTTGGTTATCAGGGAAGCAGCATGGACCAGTGAACACTACATCATGCTGATAGTCCTCCCATGCCTTTAATCTTGACACTGACTTATCACCTGATTTTTCGAAACCACTTAACCCACATCAATTCTGTAAAAAAGATGTTATTTTTTTCCATGTGGAAAATGGGGATTATTAAAACATTTCCAAATTTCAAAATAACTTTTAAACAGTCTATATAAATTATCAACATTAATGAGTTTCCTTGATTACAATTTTACTCTATAGTTTTATATTTACTAAGATTTCTGAAAACAGAAGGTTTTTTATGCTAGCCACTAAAAAGTGCAACAGCACAAAACTGAGGCCTAATTAAGTACTTGCATAATTTAGAGCATCAAAAACTGGTTTTCCACATCAGATTAATGTACAGTGATAATGCACTCAAAGCAGTCCAGGTAGAGAAGAAAACAAATTATTCAAGGAAAACTTATTCTGAGGAAGGAAGCAACCTGGTCATCTCTAGTTTATTTCATAAGGATTGGGCAAGTGATAATCAGTTTTCTTGCAGGAACAAATAAATAAATAAGGGTAAGTTTAAACAATCCGCAAACTAAAAAATAAAGTGTTGCAGAACAGCTTGGCACCTTCATGGTTGCTGTTCCCCATTTGTGCTTACATGTCTCCCTTTTCCTCAAGAGCTCTGAATTGCCTGGTTATCCCAATTTCTCTTTTTTTCCCCAAACACAGAGCTAGCAAGAAAGGTGGTGCTTGGATGGTGCAGGGCTCCTGTTGATCCCATGGCAGGTTTGCAGACGCATGGCCTTGAGTTTTGAGTGGAAACAAGCCATGGTAGGAAACACAAGTGTTGCCAGATAATCCTCTCTTTGACAAAACTCAAACATTTAAAGCAGTTGCTCAAAGCACGGGGACCAGGGCATTACATATTCACGGAAAAAGAGGAGTAAATACTGCACTGAGGTGACCAAGGTGCCTTTCCCAGAGATTGCAAACCTAGATCCATGGAAAGTTTCATTCCTTGCACAAAACACGATAGTTCAAAAGCAGAGTGCGCCCAGGCCAGAATAATTTATCTCCTAGTCTGAGGGAGTTTGTGCAGAAATGGGATTAAAACAGGAGTTTTCACTGCTGCGCTGAGGCACAAAAAGGATCTTGTCTCCCCCTCTTCTTTCTTCTGCCCCTTTTCTCTCTCAAGATTTTTGGGAAACCAAGAAACCTTTTACTTTTGGGTTAACTGACTAAAGAAATGGATTTTTTTCCCCTGTCTTCAGTGGATAAACAGAAATAGCAAATATTTACACAGGCCTGAAAAAGGGAACCATCCTCAAAAATCACTAGTAGGTTTTTAAAATCTCAGGCTAGAAAAACAAAATTTGGTGCCTGTGTTGGAGAACTATTCTGGACCCAAGTCAGAGCTCAGCTTAACACAGACTCCTGCACATCCCCAAATCATTTGTGGCAAAGCCTGCCAGAGCATCTTACGAATAATAAAAACACCCCCACTGAAATCACGCTGCAATGGCTTTTCTTCATCATTAAGCACCTCGCTTCTCCTATACGCTGCTATATTTTTGGATCAGAGATTTAAAGTTTAATATGTCACAGCACAGTAGATGTCTGTTTCCTTATAGACCCAGACTGAAAATGATGTCATTTCAGGCACTAGGCACAATTTCATGTGTCATTTTAAATAGAGCTTGTTACTGAATTAGGTGCCAGCTTTTCTCATTGGATCAATTAGCAACGGGGACGGAAAACTCATTCGCCAACTGGTAAACTGCAGAGAAAATGCCAGAAGCAAGTTATACACCAGAAGCACTTCTTAGACCCCAAAATAGCCATACAGGGAGTAGTTGAAGGGTGTCCACTCTGCTTGCAAGCAGTCCTTTTTGCTGCCAACGTGATAGATATTCATTAAATTCAAGAACTTTTTCAGAAAAGAAGGTATGTCTTCAAATCCTAGTATAGCACTTCCATTAAAACAAAAAAAACCTAAACCCTAAGTTTAGGTACAGGATGGTAATTCAAAAATGAACTCATCCATCTTGATCTAAAGCTTTCCACAGCCATCATTTCCAGCACGAGGATGCCTCACGCCAGGGCATATAAAACATGCCCCTTCACTTTTTACGTGCCACAAAGACCTTCCCAGCTGCTAAACTTTTCAAAATGATTTCTAAATGATCATCTTCTCCTTTAATAAAAGGTTTGAAATGAAATTTTCAATGAAATGAAAACACAGATGTGGCCAACATCTGGTCCAACCTCTTAAAAGCTTATTTAAAAGCACCAGGGTCATGTGACACAGTTCTCCTACACCACGGATTTCTTCAGTTAAGAAGAATGACGACTTTATTGCAGGACACGGACCAAAAAACAAGTAAGTTCTGCATTAAAAACAACAAAACCCCTGAATCCATTTCAGACTAGAGAAAAGAAGCGGCCTATTCCTCACTCACCTCATTTCTCTATTGCAACCGGAGGAAGACGGCTGCTTCCAGAGTTTTCAGTCAAGGTCCTGGATCAGTTACATTCTTGTAACTCAACACTGTCACCTCGCCAGCTCCCACAATATTTAAAAACACAAAGCAGAAAAAATAGCCCTTTATTAACCGCCCTTAACGTCTTTGCCAGGCAGCTTTAACAGACGTGAGGGCTACACACAGACATTCTGGATTGGGTTTGTAAACCTGGAGGATTATTTACTGTTCCCATCATTACTCAGCGCTCACTAAAGCCTCTCTGAATACTCCGCCTCCCTCCCTCTCTACCTCTGTGTATCTAGTTAAATGTATATGTAGCATGATATTACAGGGATTTATTGCAAAATAATAATTCTAGCTGATGTATTTTAAAAACTCACATTTTGAAAAACAGGCGTTTTAGCAATGTGTTTTTCTCTTTCTGCTGCGGGAGGCAGAACTATTTATTGCGCTGCCCAGATAAGAGGATTTCCTTACAGACAGCAATGAGGGCTGAACACTCCTCAGGAAATCCTCTGCAGCTTATATAACAGGAGGCACTCGGTGCTCTTGTCCCACACAGCACATACATCCTTGCCACATGATTTCTGAGCAGTGGGAGAACTGAGCCAGTTCAAACAAAGGGCTCTTCTACCTATTCCCTGTGATGCTGGACAACAAGAACTCAGAGCATGTCAAAACACTTTGGCGCCGCACTACAGCAAAACTAAAAATAGCCAGGAGGGGTATTTTTGTTAAGAAAAAATGCTTAAACAACAAACCAAAGGCCCCAGTCCTGAGCACAGGCATCAGAAATAGTCAGATTCATTATTGCTCCCCCGGGAGGAATTAAAACATCGTGCAGATGATCTCAGAAACCCAGGAGGGCCACGCTGCTCCTGCAGGTACCCAGATGAGGGGCGCTGGTACCACTTTTGAGCTGAAACCCTGAAGTTCTTATCCTGCGGCTGCCAAAGGCTCCGATGTCCCCAGCCATTCCTGGCAATGTCATCCCGAGCCGTCAATACAAGAATAGACCTCAAACAAAAAGGAAAATGTAAGGATGGAGTAAAACTAATCATATGTAATGACAAAGCGTGCGTCGCAAAGATACACGAATGGCACTTCCATACTGCAGGGAGGATGTTTGCTTTTTTATCTTACCTGAGTCCACCTTGGAAATCATGGCCTGCTCCTTGACAGTGCCAGTTCAATGGCAGAATTTTGCTCTAAGTGACTGCAGAGCACACGAGGCCATGCATACATCAGGGAGATAAATGAAGCCTGTCACATTATTATTTCCTTCTGCCAAGGCAAGGTTAAGGGGGCCTGTCCGGCTGAAGCCAAGTTTCCAGCCTCCTTGCTTCTTAAGAGCAAGCAGACACCGGCACAGGGACGGTGAGCGTTCGCGCTCAGGCTTCTGACAGACCGACCGAGGAGAGCGAGCGTTCGCGCTCCACCATCCCCAGAGGCTTCTGACAGACCGACCGAGGAGAGGCAAAGCCTGGAAGGGGCAAATGAGGGGTAAAAAAACACATAGGAAAAAGCCTCATCTGATACAACAAATTCCACACACCTTCCCGTTACTGTGAGCAAGGCCTGGCAGCTGTACAACATTTAGGTCTTCCCACAAACAGGGATTCTCACTTCCCAGCTCCTGTTTGGTGCAAATGGGGCCTCCTCGGAGCGCGCCCAGGAGTGAGGCCTCCTCAGGCTCCCCTCATATCCCCCCATGCGGCATGAGGTGTCCCGACCGGATTCCTTGGAAACCAAGGCCTTACAAACACACATTTCACTTTCAAACTGGAAAAAAAAAATGCTGTTTTTCTGGTCCACCCATACCAGAAATAAAAATTCTCTTGTTTCATCCCATGTTCCACGAAGGACCTGAGCAAACTTCACATACACATTTTGTATTCAGGTAAAGGTTAGGCCTCCAGTCTGGCAGACACACAAATTTGTTAGCTTGCAAACTAATTACAGAAAGAGTTAATTATTCTGTTCCTTCTGAAAGTCTCCACAGATGCATATACTTTAAAGCAGGTAGAGGGAGAATGATCCTGCAATAAAGAGTGCCCTCGGATTCCAAGATATTTTTTTAGAGAAGGTAAGCTCGTGCTTATGGAACTGCATAGTAAAAAAAATAAAAAATAAAAAATTTTAAAAAAAGCCCTTAGGAAAAAATCCTTTCAGCCTCCCAAAATAAATACAGCTGAAAGTTAAGCTTTTCAACTGGAGAACATCTTGACATTGTCCTCAAAACTAGCAGCAGATGTTTTTCTTCTTTCATGTCTGCGTCCCTTTAACACCTTTTGAAAATGGAGCAAAAAATAAAAAATAAAGAGAACCCCTTATGCAACCCGCTTGACACTACGCTCTTTAAGATCACAGTTCTTGCCATCACGGTTGCATCTCCACTGCTTGGACGGCTGCTCTCGACACACTGA
>NW_010586734.1:183344-205178 GCF_000705375.1 Tinamus guttatus
AGGAGAGGAGGAGCAGACTTGCCCCTGAAAGAGCTGCGATAACAGGACAACCAGGTTGGGTCAGCCAACAACAGCTGAAGAGCTGGGGACGTTCACCTGGGACATGACCAAGCCCGGGTCACGTCACCGCTCTGCTCTGTGTGGAGCAGGGACCCAAACCTTCACCTCCAATACCCTCTGCTGACTACAGCACCGAACATCCAAGCACAGTGTTTCTTGACTAGGACTACTGGCAAAACTGGCATGTACTTTCCTATAGAGAATTTCTGTTCTGACAAACCAAATCCTTTAGAAAATTGCTAACAAAGCTACCCATGATTGCCTCTAACAACATATTCACAGGGTTTGGCTTACGTTTGCCCTCAAATTTCTCCCTCTGATGCCTGCAACAAACTGCAGGTTTCTCCTCACCCCCTCTCCTCAGTTCTTTGGAGATCTTTTCTCCCTTAACAGTCCTTTAGCCAACTACATGTTTAGTTTTCCTTCCCTAACCTTTCTAGTAACTCACTGCATGAATATGGAACATATTTACAGCATTCCTATCCTTTAACGAAACGCAAAGATCTTGCCCCAAAGAATGTGTACACAGATTTTAGAGTAACACATGCACACGCAACATTCATAAGTGAGTGACATACATGGTTAAATAAGAAAATTGTGTCATCTGTAATTCATGGCGAAGAGCTCAGGTATCAAAAACCTGCACTCAAAGCAGCTGGTGGTCTCCTATTGCCATGCTGGCTGCAGCAAGCTCTTCACATCTCATTAACACCATAATGAAGGTTCAATCAGGAATACACTCTATCAAGACTGCCAAATATAGGAATATAGAAGCTAGATTAGAAAGATTAGCTTGTATCAAGGTCTTTATTGCTTATTTCTTAAATTGGTAAAGAGCTAGTCCCGCCACAGAAAATACTTTCCAGTAAGCAAACAGAGCATAAAGAAAAGATCGAATCCTCCAAGTGGCATCGCATGAAGAAGCTGGTACCTGGCAGGTCACACAGGCTGCCACTGCCCACAGGTGGTGCTTAAAACCACAAAAGCGATGGCACCATTAAAGTCAGAGCAAGAAGAGTGATTAGGATGGGGACACGCACGCTTACACTGATGACCAAGTGTACTTTGCATATATAACATAATTAGGGCTCAGCTCAGCAGCTCTATTTCTCATGTATATGGTAATTATGATTTAATAGGGCTTCATAATGTTCTCCCTAATTACTGATTATATCTTTTTATACACTTTTATATACACATATACATTCATATATTTTCAAGCGGGTGGCACTGATGCACTCAGACGACATCTGAGGGAGGCAGGAAGATAACAGGAGAAGAAACCAACCCGTAGCAGGAGTCAAAATGATTCCATTTATCAAAAAGCGACGGCAAGAGACAGGGCAGCCATGAGCCTCCCCATCAACCCCGTGGGGTGAAAGACGGAGGAGAAACCACCCTTGGTGGTGGTGATCAGCCCAGCGGCTCCCACACAACTTCATCTTGAGCCGCTCTTCACACAGCCCTCAGGTGAGCTGCAAAGTGCTGCTAGCAGGGATCGATGCAAGCTGTCTGCGCAAGGTCCTTAACGCCCACAGAAATCAATGGAAACATCTTCTGACCTCAGCCCACGTTAGATTATGCCGCCAGCAGAAACGAAGGCATAAACACAAGGAGTAATAAACGAGCAAGCTATTAATTAGGAGCAAGAGCAAGCACAAAGCCTCTCTCATGCATTCTCTGCTCGCTGGGTACCGCGCGCAGGCAGCTGGGCGCCGAACCCGCGCAAGATGGTGCCTGCACAGTGATCTCGCCCTGCACAAGCCGCTCGCTCTCAGGAGGACGTGCGGCAGCATGTCACCTCCCACCTCACACCCATTACTGGAAACTATTGCCCAAAAGGACTACGTGTGAATTCTGATTCAAAACAAAACTGAACCAAGCCTGGAACGCTACCTAGATTACCTAAGGTAAATCGTATAGAGTCAGCCTGCAAGTTGCACCCTGCATTTTCCCTCTCCCTGTTATTGCTAGACCTTCCTCAATTTTCACCCTGGCCAGAACTAAGTTTACAACCTGATCTGTGTGGCAAGAAGAGATGATCCACATGTACAGCCTGGCAATGTGACAGGGGAAGGGCAGGGAAACAGTCTGCAGAGCTCAGGAGCACACAAACACCAAGAGAGATGATGAATTATTCAAAGTGGTACTAAGGGACCTAAAAATAAATTACAAAAGGGGAAATTTATGTATAAGAATGTATTTCTTGAGAACAGAGCCCGTGGTATTTGAGTGTGGCAGTCTCCTGAAATAAACAGTGCCTTGTTTTTAGAAACTTCAAGATCAGGATGGTCACATATCCCTGTGGAGAGGGTGCTGGGATGCTGCACTGCCATGAAAATGGACTGACTGATCTACCAGATCTCCAGCTCCGAAGCACTGTTCCCACAATAAAGCCCTTTTATTATGAAGAATAACAAGGCAGCAGTTTGCAAAGGCTTAAACAGATTTCAGCTTAAATGTCTCTCCAAATTAAAATACTTCGTAGGAAAAAGAGTCAAATGTAGTGTTTATTCTAAGCATTTTACTGCCTCAGTTTAATTAACCCAGTACCTTACATGCTGTCTTTGTAATGCAAATTTGCTAAAATACGATGCTTTCCATAAAAAAATTTACATAGACACTCACAATGCTCAAACACAAATTATGAGTGCAGAAAAAATATACTAAATATCCCTTAACACTTCAGCTCTGCACCTAAGTCTTATCTGCATAAGCAGTTTGTGAAAGCAGAAACCTTCTGCTGTTGCTGCAGCCACCGTAGCACAAAGGTGGAAGATTTCCCAAAGCAGCTGATGTAGGCAGTTATAAACTGAGTTACCACATGCAAAAGCCAAATAAAAAGACTTTGGAGAAGGTTCCTACAGCAGACTTTTTTTTTTTTTCTGAGGAAGAAAGAGATCATTACAGGAAGAGAGAAGATAGCCTGCCTTTAAGGAGGCTAAAAATTGCACAGATGGCACCTGTAGCTGAGTTCCTATTTCAGGGCCACCTGCCCAAGTTCTCAGGGCCTCCCCAGGAAGTTTTTGGTGAATCTTCACCCTGCAGCACCACGCATGCTGTTTCCAGACACTGCACTGGCTCGACTTAACACATCCATCCATCCATCCATTCATCCATCCACCCATCCATCCATCCAACACGCAGACGCCAACAGAGGAAATAAGAAGGTGGTGAAGGTCTCCAGTCCACCCTACCCCAGATGCTCTGCACAGTGCAAGATCACAGGGTTAAGGGGGATGCAGAGGGAGGAACAGTCTCTGTTTCATGATTTCCTCAACTGTAGCAAAAGGCCAAAGTTTGACCCTGAGGGTGCAATGCTATGCTGATGCTCTGCCTTTTCCACTGGACTTTCTGTAACAATCTTATGGCCAACTTACCATTCACACGGTAAGTTACACTCAAATTCATAGAACAAATCCAGACTGATTTTGAACTAAATCTAAATAGGCAGAATAAATAATCTTATAATCTTCTCCTCCTCCCCACTAGCATCCCCTCCACAGGTACCAACTACTCATTTCCAGAGATGATCTGTAATTGAGCCATCACAAATTAAACTGCAAACAACTTCTCTCAACCTATATTTAGCTTTGAAAACTGCCACTTCTTTCTCAGACATGAAGCAGGGCTTGAAAATAGTCTGATTTTTCCAGCTATATCAGTTGGCTTGATAGAAGATACTGCTTCTAAATACAAATCTTTGATTTCTTGGAATTATGGAGCGGAATTCAAGACATCCTTGTCTACATTGACAGAAACATCAACACTTGTTTTCCAGAGGGATTCGGAACTACAACACACAAATGAGCTATAGGAGGCATCTTTACAGGAAATCTTCCTTATTCTATGTAAGAACTAGCCAACAAAAAAATCACACTATAAAATGGAGAAGGTTTGGGCCACGTGTATATAACATGTAGTAGGTAGTTAGGGTGCTTCAATTCAACTGGGAATACTTGCTCACAACTCGACTTTGCAATAAAGTCAGATGTGAAGGCTGAGCATATCCTTCTGGATCCCTTCCCCTTCACTAATTATATTTATAAACGTTCTGAATATTTTATTCAAAGTTTCAGAGAATTAATTTATTGATTTTGTGTGCAGAACATGGAAATACGGGCTCTGTCAGCACAGTTTGGTGCTGCCACACAGGGACACCTTCTGACCAGGTGCCATCTGTCACCAAGGTCTATCTCCCAGCCTGCCCACATCACCAGACAACATCGATCCTCCAAAACACACCAAGGTTCATCAACTTGCTCAGGAATGCACACAACTTCCCAGAGGAAACCAGGGCCTCAAAGGGATGATGCTCACCCACATCTTCTTGCAGCTGCACCCAGCACCACGCTGCAGGGCCAGGAGGCAGGGAATTGCACCACCGTGCACCCACCCTGCAGTGAATCTCATTTAACAAGAAACTTTTTAAGGTATAAAATTACCAGAGCCACTGCAAAAAGAAAAAAAACGGTTTCGGGCAGGACCTACAATCAACGCACAACCAAACCAGTAATTCTGCAACCATCTCCACAGCACACAAAGAAAATATGTACCTGTTCAAATGGCTGCAGTGATTTTCTGGATGCGTTCAAAGAGAACAAATACACCGAAACCTATTTGGTTTTGAACGTTCAGCTAATTTGGCAAGTCTGCCACTTTTGGGGAAGAAAAAAGTCAAAATGCAGACAAGCCACGGCGTGAGCAGCCGTGCATTCTCCTGCCCACCTGCCTGAAGCCCGACCCAGAGGAAGGTATCTGACTCTACTAGCTTAGTTTCATCTCACTTAATCCTCAGCCCATCCATTAAAATGGTCAATAACGATGCCAGCTGAGAAACGTCCATCACTGGAAGCTCATTTTTACAGGTCATTGGCTAGCCAGACAACAACAGCTTCTAGCCATTACTGACCTCTCTTAGACATGAACCACTGATTTCCTGGAGAAAGACAAGCCATGAGCCATAAAATTTCTTAATCATAATTAAAAAACAAAAACAAAACCGGTCAACTGTTTCTATATGATTTCGTTTGCACAAAATATAAACATGCAATCACCCAGCTCCATTTCTGGGATGCAAATGCCAACATAACAAGAGCCTGAATGCATTCAGTTCATCTGCTGAGGCAGGGATTACGCTATTAAAAGTAGATGCCGTTAAACACATATTAGCATCAGAACAGTTTGGAGATCAAAATGTTCTAGTGAATCAACTCCCGATTCGAGTGACAAAAACAATCCAGACAGGTGTATTTTGTGACGGAAAAATTAACTATGATAAAGAAAAGAATAAAATGTCCTTTAAGTATGTTCAATTCTCAGTTTCATTAAGATGCAGAAGAAATAAAAATAAATGTAATGGCCATAAAGCTCAAGCACAAATAAGAAAAAGCAAAAAATGTGCCTGATGATTAACTGGATTTTGCAGTACTGTCGTACGGCTCTGGCTTCAGTCATCGGTCCTGCTCCTAACTGTTCTATGCAGTGCTATGTGCCCCAGAGAGATTTGGGGATGTTAACAAAAATGGAACATAATAAACAAAATATACACCAAAATACACATCAAGAAGAAAAAAAAAAAGACATACAACCATTTATTTTCTCTTTCAAACATTTTAAATATCTGCCACTTGCAAATGACAAAAGATGACTCTCAGTAAGAGAGACAGACTGCACCACATCTCCCATAAAATGTCTCCTGAGCAAGCCTGCTTTGATCGAAAATTCTTATGCCTGGGTGACAATTTCCAGTTATATTTATAGGAATTTGCTTCTTCCAATTTCATAATTGAGTCTCCATGGCTCAAAATATGCCCATCGGTTATCCTATGACTGCAAACCTACTTGCCTAAGAAACATTTGTTCTCAAGCTTCAGAAAAACATTAGGCTCTCCAGGTTTCCCTGAGGAGCACATGTCCATGACCAATGTCTCAGACTGCTGCTCTCCCGACTGCCAGTCTCCTGACTCCTATATCTCTATACTAGAGCACCTCACAGAAGTGCAGTCAAAGTAACAACCAAAGATACATGGAAATTGCACAGCACAACCACAACTGGCTGCACGTGTCCAACATTTCTCCTCTCAGACACATACTGAATCGCTCTCTTACTCACCAGGCTCCCGCTCCTTAGTGGATATGCACTCTTTTATGGACTCTGTTATGCCAAGACTAGCTGCGGTGGGGAGCGGGCCGAGCAAGGATTCCAGGGCGGGTGGTCTTACAGGAGCTTCTTTCCCATTTTTGCATTCCCCGTCTGCATTTGTTTTTAACCGATCCTTCTCAAGAAGTTCATTATAAAAGTCCTTGTTTAAGTGATTAGCAGCTGCTTCCAGTTCCTCATCTTCTGCCTCCTCCTCTCCAAATATGCTAGAGGTATTATCTTCTATAGAATCTGAACAGGGGGAAAAAACCAACAAATCATTGCACACCATCTGTTACAGAAACTAAATAAATAGGCACTCTCTTAAAGAATAAAAATCTTTGCAGAAAAACTGTGGAAGAAATGCACAATATTTACAATGTACAACTATACAGTTTCCAGATGCTCTTTAAATTCATTATCTTGGCTATTAAAAGATATTTTTCTGAATGCAGTCATCATCAAAAATAGATGCATTGTGTTATCAAAATGTGGCTGGGTTTTGCGACAGGAGCCAACTACTTACCAGAATAATTATGAATAAAAAATAGCCAATTCAACCTGTACAAAGCCCTTCCACATCAACTCATCAACTAGGGGATTGAGGGACAGAAGGCCCTAGGTGCCGGCCCACAACATGTCTGATGCTGAAAAGAGCACTCTCAGATACTAATGCCAAGCACACTGTATCAGGAAGGAAAAACGACTGAAGTCACTAATGAACTGTAATTTAAATGAACAATTTAGCCTTTTTGTGACGGCTGATATTTGCAATAACTAATAATATGCATCCAAAAGCAGACAGAACCCCAGCATGATAAATACAGATCTTTTTCAGTACAAGCATATATATGATTGCAGTTATTACAATAAATTTCATACACATTAAGACAGGATCTGAACCCATTATTATTTAAGTCACAATATTTTATAGACTTACCATCTTTAGTGAAATTTGCAAATACTCCTTTTGCTTTTGGTCTACTATTTTCTAATTCAATCTCTATTTCATCTTGATAGCTTGATATTTCACCTGTAATGACGAAATAAAAATAGAACTCAGCCACCATTGATGTAATTCAGTATAAATGAGTGATATGTTACGCTGAATATGACTTATACCTTCAAAATCCTCCAGCTTTTTTGATAACGCCTTCTCAAGCTGAAATAAAAACCAACAAAACAAATTAAATGTGCAGTTACTCAAAAAACTCCCTCTGTATTATCTGTGAAGTATATATTCCAAAATGCAACAGCACAGTATTTTAAAAGCAATAAGCAGGTTTCGAAACACAATTCAATCTACTTCCTAGTGTCAGACAGCTAAGATGGACAAGCCTCAAAATGCTGACCAATTTCAAGGGTTATCCACCAACCTCTGTCTCTCTAATAGACCGGATATCTCTAAAGGAACCTCGATTCTGGCAAACTGCAAATAAAAGTTCCAGTTCTTCAGTGCCTACAACTGTGTCTGTAGATGCAAGGAAGCAGGAGGACAGCACTGAACACAGCGCACAAACCAGTGCAGACTGTTGTACTGGCAGCACCCAACAGACTCTCGAGGACACCACAAACACGCTAGCAGATCTTTAAATGACAGTATAATATTTAGAATATTAAAAGCAAAACCCTGAAACATGAATAATGTAAGATGTGGCTAGGATGGTTACAGAATCTTCTCCTCTGGAGCCAGCTTTAGTTCAGGCTTTGCAAAGAAATGAAGCCACACACTAAACCTAGTCTCTGTGGCAGCATGTGCTACATACCACCGAATAAAATAAGCAGCCTGACTAAAGCAATTAGGGTATGTGTTTTCGTGCATGTGAAAAAAAAAATGATATAGGCAATGGCAGTTCTCCCAATTGTGGTGTCTCCTTGAAAAAAATGCAAGGTTCCTTAATTAAAAAGCATATACCCTCCCAATTCTGATCTTCGCTGAATAGGATGGAAGGGTGCATACAGCACATAAAAGAAAATACAGACATTAGACAGCTACCCAAGATCTACATATCACAAGTTGGGCTTCATTGGTAACATGACAGACTCCAATTTTTTGAAGACCAAAGATCTGGAGTTTGGATAAAAGTTCGGAGCACCAGGAGAGAACCACACATGCACACACAGGGGAGCATAAAGAAAAGAGCAGCACTTGATGCAACTGCAGCATCCTGCAAGCGGAGACAGCACCGGGGCAGAGTTACTGAGCCCTTATCTGCAACTCAGCAACCATTTGCTAAGCACCAAATGCTGCTATTCTGCAAAAACAGAAGCTTGGCTACTGCTTCTCTACTCCAACAAAGGTCTTGGGTGTGCACTAAGAGCACTGTAAGAGCTCAGCACTCCCTGCAGCGGTTGACTCACATGCTTTGATCCCTGGTCAGGAGATATTTACACACCAGAAAGAGCATGCCTCCCTCGAGGAGTGAGAAAAAATGACAGGGAACAAAAACTTCTCCAATTCTATTTACTGGGAAGCCCAGCTACTAAAACAAGCAAAACCTATCCTTAAGTTTATAGGCATCATATATGTTAACACCCCTCTTAAGAACCTCAAAACAGATGCAACCAAACCGCTCAGTCAGGAATTAATATTAACTAATTCAAAAAGGGATATAAAGAAGGGAGAAGAGTGGAGAGAAATATACAGGCCATCAAGTTCAGCACCCACCTGCTGTATCTTCAATTTTTTTTGACCTGCTGTAAATGAAGGAGGATCACATTCTTCTTCCAAGTCAATCTTCATAAATTCATCTATGGTTAGCTGACTTGTTGGTGTATCTTCAAACTCTGTCAACCTACAGAGGGTAGAGTGTATTACTGTGACACTTTAAGAGTATCTTTAAAAATAACAAAACTCGTCAAACTGCTTGATTACAGAATAAATGTCATTCTTAGAAACTTTGGCTCAAACATAGAAGAGACTGAAACTGAAGTGATACTAATAGTTTTCTCTGCTCCTGAGTAAACACCTTCACATATCAAAAATTAGCCTTTAATTTATTATATTATGTGAAAAAAAAAAAAAACTTTTTTGATAAAGAAACGCTAACCAGAAATGGGGAAGCCACTAAGCTCAATTACATGCAGGCTAACAAATTGAGATGACAAATACAGGTCATTCCTCCTATCTTGCTGCTTTCGCAATCAACGCCAAAATATACTAGATGCCCAAACTAAAATGTCTGCCATTAGAGCATAAAAGTATGTTCAAAAATACTCTTAATATATTAGCATGATTAATTCACACACAGCAAATGTTAAAGTAAGATATTTTTGATCGATTTTAAGAGGGACAAGAAATGACCTTCCCAGGTCACAGACAGGCAGCTGTGAAATAAAGGGATCATCAGCACATTGCAAAGATCAGATAACTGCCTATAATCGGATAACAAGGTAATTTGCCTTGTTCAAGGTTTGCATTTTTCAAGTTACTACCTATGTGAGAGAGAAGACGAGGTGCACAGGGTACTGCCATGAAACTAGCTGAAACTTTCAAAGACTGAAACTGGAAAGAGACCCTTCTGCCACAATTTCATCCACAAACTCCAGTGTTTTATACAGGTGGTTGAGAATGATCATATCCATTTTACAGCTGGAGAAAACAAGACAAAAGGTTAAGCACAAAGGCAGGTCAGGGAACGTCTGGCAGAAAGCTCTTCTGACAAAAAGTGCCCTTTTAATAATATCAACATTTTCCATGGGAAAACTGCAGTGATGGGCCTGCAGCTGCTTCGCTGCAATATTCCCATCTTCCAGAGGAAGCAAAGCTGTCAAGAGCTTCCACCTGCAAAGCCAGGAAACTAAAAGACTGTGATTCAGTGCTCCCAAAACAACAGGACCCTGAAGAATTTCCCTCCTCAAAGCCAACCAAAAACACTTTTTATCTTTTGCCTCCAATTCAAATATATAAATAAATAAAGTTCATACCAAGCAGGAATTTTCTCTAGGATAGAAATTCAGTTTCCAACAAGCTCCAATTCAAATGCCAAGGTCAAGAGCACCTGATCGCACTAACACTCTCTCCTTAAGTCAGTATCAGTGCCTGTATTATTTTAGTTATCTACCTCCACAAATGAGAGAGTCCTCGGGTTATAAACAGAAATCAATCTAAATAAAAAAGCCAAAGTGAGGGAAGAAAGCATTTTCTCCACTTTATAAACAGGAGAACAACATGAACCAAAAGGACATCAGTGTAACAACGGCATCCTTTGCTACAGGCATATTGTTCCCAGAGAAAAGCCTGCAAGCCACTGGCACATCTCCTGCTGCAAAACGCATAGGAGGAGTCTGGCAAAAAAATCAGGAGCGAGTGGCATCCTGAGCACGCACCGAGCTGTGCCAGCTGACACCAGCACTGCCGAGGAGAAAGACGTATCCAAATCTAGTCTCTCTTCCCGAGTTTGGGCATCTCCATGAAGCACCAAATTCGAAAGGTACTTGAGAGTGACTGATAGCCCAAAATCTCTTCCTTGACCTGACAGCCGAAATCTTCCCTTAGAGCATCGCTGACTGGCTCTCTCCTCCTCTCTTTGAAAGAAGAGTTGTCAGGAGAGGGGGATGTTGTTGGCAATGGGAGCATCCAGCTTCTAATGAACAAAATGAACCCTTCTCAGCACAAAGACTTCCAGCATGTATCACCCATCTTCAAGGAGAGAGCCTCATCCACCAGGATGGAGGCAAAATGTGGCTCCAGTAGCGTCGCTACTATTTTAATTCAAGATTCATTTAATATGAAATCCATAAATCATTTTAGAAGCATAGAGTTTCCCAGCCATCATCCTTAAACTACTCGGTCTCTTCATGCAACTGCCCTGTAGCCAAGCGTGCAGAGCAACTGAGAAAACGTCAGTGGCAAAGCCAGTTGTTGATGAAGGAAGGTAGGGCACGAGGCCACCATGCCCGGGTTTCAGCTCCTCCACCCCCACGGCTCGCCTGGTCCATCACACACCAAATATCACTCACCCCGCATCAACCCTGTCACCATACGTCATCCCAAGCGTGAGCCACCTTGCAGACAGCCTGCATGAGGCTGAGCTTGGGCTCTGGCTCCAGCCCTGAGCTAAAACCCCAGCACCCGCAGCGTATCTGCAGTGGGACGGCATGGACTCGCGTGGTCTTTGCTGGCCAGGCCAGAGGGGAGCGCAAGGCCACAGCGTGGCTTGGCTTGAGCCGCCCAACGCAGGTGCCAGCGTCTCTGCAGGCTGTGTCCTTCCCTGGCCCCCACCAGCCACACGCGGTCCCTGCTCCAGGAGGCGACCACCAGAGGTGCCACAGCCAGCGTCACGCGACCGGCGTGCGGCCATGGCGGGAACAGGAGCCGCGCGGCCTGGCCTTGGGCCCGGAGCCTCCCTAAGGCGCTGCAGGAGGCAGAGCTGCCCGCTCAACGTCTTCTCCTTTAAATCAATACAAATAAATACCTGCACTTGCCAACCACCTGTCTGCCTCAACATTTTTCACTGGCTGATGCTCTGTCTACATATTTTTAAACATTTCTTTAATTTTACCCGGTGTTTGGACACATGCCACCAAGGCAACACACTGATGCACGCCGCAGCCTCCGCGGCTTCAAACAAGGTAACAGCAGTTTGGCAGCTAACAAAACCTGACGCAACCTTAATTACAAGCATGATAATTTCAGGGGCAAGGGAGTGCCCTCACCACGAAAAAAATAGCTACAGGCTATTTTTTGAATTACGTATAAAAATGATATCCAAGTTCATTTTGTACTTTTGTTAATCTAAACAGATCTGATAAAACTAGCCGTTTTAAGCCATGTATAGAAAGAGGAAAATAAACAGATATACAAATTAAGATATTATTTCTTTGGCACTAATTCAAAAGGGCTCTAGAAACTGAAAACTGGCAGACAAGTATTTTCTATTTATAGGCGCAGCAGAGGCAATCACTGCAGCTCAGGCTAAGATTCAACTTCCAGTATAAACGCTCCTCTTACAGTTTCTCACAGGCTCTTTCAAGCAAACTCCTTTGGGAGAAAATTTTTTCCAGACCTTGGTGTCATCTGCCTCTAACCTCAACCTTTTTTTTTTTTTTCCAGAGAAAAAAAAATTCCACGGCTTTTGTTCAAGCCGGGTGCAGATAAAGCACTTTTGTGCATAGAACAGCAAACCGATTCCATTCACACTTAATTTAGCTCCCAATAAGGGAAAATGGGTCAGTCATTTTGAAGTTATGAGCAATGTTCTTTTGCATTTTGTTTTGATTTGGGGAGCCTGTCCAATCCGGGGAGATTTCTGAATCCAGACTGTGGCTAAGAGGGAGAAGACTCCCACGGGGCGCTGGCTTTAACATTTCCTGGCAATTCTGGTGGAGTGGGACGCAACAAAGGCCTTAACCGTGCAGGGTCCTCTGGAGCCCAGCCCAAATGCTTCAGGAGCCCAGGAAGCCAAAGCCCAAGATGGACCTCTCAGCAGGACCAAAGCAGAGGAGGCCACACTGGCTGCCCCTCTGCAGCCCAAAGAGGGGGACAGCGACCGAAAGTGGCCACCAAGCTGGCAGGGGGGCAGAGAACTGTGGTCAGCCACGCAGCAGCTCGCTACCTCTGCATACACAGATCTATGTAGCATCTCACCGCCTTTACGCACAAAGCACCGTCCAGTTGTTGGGAGGCAGACAGCTTAAAAAGAGGCATCTCGTGCTGGACCTTGGTTATCTACACAATCTGAACTGCCATCCTAATTACAAATATCTTAGTAGATAGATCAGCCAGTTTGACAACTGCCAGCATCTGCAGACTCTGGAAAGGCAAGGAACTGATCTGTATCTCAGCGAAGCGCCACAGTATTTCACTCCATGCCCACAGTCCCAGCAGAGCGTTCGCCACCGCTGCGTGCGGGTCCCACCTGCGCGCTCGCTAACATGGGCCACGTTCACAGCTCCCGCTGCTGGGGCAAGCCTTGGGCAACTGCTATTTATCTCACTACAAATGTGACCACCTATTGCATCATCCTTCTCTCCCTCTGTTTTTCCTTCTGTGCCAGACACCGCTTATGCAGGAACTATTTATGGAAGTATGCAAAAACATACCCTAACAGTGACACTTAATACAGGATGTATGTCAGAACTAGTTACTTAATATTTCCTACGTGATATAAAAACTATTTTGCAGTCTTCACTGACATGAAAATAAACCAAAGCGTAGCCTCCTCATAGATAATCACTGTACATATCTATAACTCGATATATTCTTACATAAGAAAGGTATTTTAAAACTCCATCAGCAAGTATCTCAATATCAAAGCTAAACACAAAATCAGAAGTGATCTTGTTACTATGGTTTTACAATTTACAATTCATCGCCTGAACTGCACTAAATTACTTTGTTCCTAGCCCAATGCAACTGCAAAGAGAAATATTTTCACTTAAACAAATTCCATGATATGTTACATTCATACATTTCCCTGCTCTTTTGCAATGGACTAGGAGCATGCACACACAGCCACTTACTGAAAATTAATTGGTGACTAGTAATTTACTGTATTCATTTGCTGGCAACTCGCTGTGGTTTCTTTAAGTATTAGAGAATGGAAACCTTGAAAGATTTATTCCTGTACCAATGAAAAGTGCCATTAAGAAGTAGTTGCTTTTACTTGCTTCCATTAAAATAGAGATTTAAAATTATGACAAATTTGTTACTATAATTTTTAGAGTTCTGCAAATAGTTTCATCCGGTTAACCCTGGTTAACATTTATGCACATGGCTAGCCCACTAATAAGCTCACTGACAGATCTTCCTTAGCATCCCTGTAACCTGCCAGTCAAAAACCTGCAGGTTTTTTTTGTCCAGTTCCTTCCCCCCTCACCAGTCAACCGTTTACACCACAGTAATGAAACAAAGCATTTTAGCATTCCTTAAAAATTTGTTTCATTACCTTGGTTCCTCCACTGCAGCATGTTTCCCTCACCAGTCAACCGTTTACACCATAGTAATGAAACAAAGTATTTTAGCATTCCTTAAAAATTCGTTTCACTACCTTGGTTCCTCCACTGCAGCATGTTAAAGCACTCTATGATCTCCTGGAAAAGGGAAAATAGCATACAGCTTCATTTCTTAATAGAGCCATTCGGATGAGGAAAGTGAAAACCACAGAAAAATGTTTACAAGATCTAAGTCTGAGTTAGTGCTAATAAATTAATTAGTGTACCAAAAGCAACAGAAAATATAATTTTGAAATGCCAATATTAAAGAAGTACAAAGTACTGAAATACATAAGGAATCTAATGAATATATTAGCTTACTATCTGTAGAGAAGTAGGATTTAGATAGTAACATTGCCTGAGAATTGGATTCTTCAAAAATAAAGCCTTTTTCATTAAAACAGACAATCCAACTTGCAGAGATAGGCACCTCCAACTTGCATGGATAAAGCCGACTTTTAGCCCACTGTACCAGAAAGATTTCTAGAAATCATTTATAAGCCACTTCAAATTATTTAGCTTGAGACATCAAACATTTCTCAGCTTAATTTCTTCGTTTACCAGAGCAGCGATCAGTGCACAAGCTCCACGGCTGCTCGTTTGCCATGAGATGGGAAGCACCAGCGGCTCCTGCACCCGGGGAACCTGCCCGCTTTCCTCTCCGTGTGCCACATCAACCCAAGGCTCTTACTCAGCTCTGCCCTCCTGCACATCCTCCACCTTCCTCCGCGCTCCAACGGCTTACGGAAACGCCTCTCACTTAGTTCATCAGATAACAGATTTCCTGGGTTCGGACATGGATTTTACTTGCACCACAGCACAACCTCTCTTCTTCGAGCCTCTCCTTTCAGCATCCTGACCTCGATGATAGGCTCTGGTATCCCAGATTTCCAACCCCGTGGATGCCCATCCTGTGCCCAGGGCAACGCGCTCCTCTCCTCGCCTGCCGTGCTGGGAGTCCACCCAGCCTGAGGCCGTGCTAGCTCTTGGGGCGCCAGCTTTACGTGAGCTATATACTGCTGCAATGAAAATAAGACGAGCTGCAGGCAATACATTTCTCTCTATGCATGAATCTTTAATTTTTCCCCTTTTTTTCCAGAAAAATACCAATGCAGTCATTGAAAGAGCTATGGTTGGATCCACAGGGATCCAGAAAATGATCCTATGTATGAAAATCCCTTCAGTAACTTCACCCAGCTTGGCAACTTGAGTTACAGTGTAATGAAGTCTTGCCTTCCTTCACCAAAAACACTCCTTTGTTGTGAAGAGAAACACCTCAAAATAAATGTAAAGCACTTTAAATCAATTCTGGCTTCTCACTTCAATTCCATCTAAATGAAGCTTTCTGCCAATTCTGCTGGAATTTACTCCACCTGAAAGTTCATCATAAATAGGTTTTATAACAGCACTTTACGGAACTTAGAAGAAATATGTTTATGTAAAAAAGCAGTTCAACTTAAAGATAAAGAAAGCAAGCCAAAGAAGCGAAGTGCTAGCATTAATAATGATAAGATTACTTATTTTAATTTCTACTGAAGAAGTGCCTAAGATCTTCAAACAGGCATAAGGGTCCCACAGTATCAGATAATACATAATGGACAAAAATCACATTGCAGATGAGGTGTCATTTGGTATGCAGAAAAAAGCACAAAATAGGTGATTAAGTGGATGAGGAAGGAGAATATACAAAGGTGGAAAAGGCAGTAGTGAAGACAGGTGAATTAAACAGGCCTAACTGTGAGGATTAAACTAAGTAAAAGGGTTGGTTTTATTAAAAGTTAATTTCTGCTAACTCCAAAGATGATTACACAGAAAATAACAATTTGACTAATTAGTTAATATTTGTACAGTGCTTTGAATATATAAAGTGATATATAAGTTAATATCCTTTCAATTAGACTGGAAATGAGACAGAATTATCAGTGCATTTATTAATATTTAATACATTCTCTCTGAGAACAACAGCAACAAGCTTTACATTTTAATTGTGCACTTCAAAATATAAAGCTAAAAAGCTCTGTGAAATAATCATGACATTTTCCTGCCAAGATCTCCCAAAAAATGAAACACCCACATTTTTTTAGCCAAATGAGTAGTTAAAATGAGAACTCTTGATTCAAGGATGGTGGACAGGGTCCATGAGGCACGTCCAGGCTGTGCTGCATTTTCCTCCCAAAAGAGATGACCTTTATGCCCAGGTCAGTCATTTTATTACCTGAAGGTTTTTAAGGTACTCCATATTTTGCAAACACCCTCTTAAAGAGCTGCCCTCCACATTCACCCACCCACACACAGCCCTTTCCCACCACACAAAGCAAGAGCTGCTCTTTACATATCCCAGTAAGAACAGCAAGAATTGAAAGGAAATAAACTGTACATCAAACTGAGAAGCAAAGAAATTTTTAAGAATGTGGAAGAAGTGCTTATTAATTTAGACAACTTCTACTCAATGGCATTTTGAGAGGAAATCTTGAAAGAAGATGAAAAAACCTGGGGTGCAAAACTGCTATTCAAAGGATTTTTTTTTATTTGCCTTCGTTAAATACTATATAAAGTGCTCTTATTTGAAAAACATCAATCACATTTATAGATTCGTGATACATACAGTTGTAATTATAGCTGCCTGAAAATAATTCCGCTGTCACGTTTACCCTGTCAAAGTAAATAACGCTGTCATTTTAGTTGATGTGTGTGACTTGAGTAAACATCTCAAAGCATCAATTTCGAAGCAAGATTTCTTTGCATGAAACAATTGTTCAAATTAATTTTCCTTCTAAGTCTGATCTATTATGCTTATTTTCTTAGTAAGGATAAATTCTTTAACCATTTAACCGGAGCATCTTGAAGTAGATTATGGGTGCGTAAATCATTAACTATACAAAATGCACATTAAAAAACATGACCTGTTGACCAGATAAAAAAGGGGGCCTTTGTACTGATACAGCCTTGCTGTCCCAGCACCCTAAAGCACGTCAGACTTCAGCACTTAATTTTTTTCCCTACGATACCCACGCATGTTTGGGAAACATTATTACTCCTGTTCCACAAATGAGAAACTGGAGCACAAACATTTTTCACAATTAAGAATAGAATATTATTAACAACCATTAGTTTCAGCTGGAGGTGCTCAGGGCAATCTCAGCAAGATGGCAAAAAGAGCGTGAACAAGGGAGCACTCTAAAAATATCTTGGTCAAACAAACTGCAGAATACATGGCCAGTAAAAAAACTCATACTGGGAGCAATAGAAAGCATGGCATTTCATTTAGGTCATTTTTCACTGAATGAAAGGATTTCACTGAATGAATGTGGGAGGAAACAGAGTTATCACTTTTCAAACTTAAAGGAAATTTGGTGATTTTTACCACTGCTTTCTTCATTAAAAATGTGCAAAATATTAGCAGATCTTTTAAAAAAAACCACATATCGAAGGTACATGGGAAATTCCCACTTTGAGGTTCACATGCTGATGATAATTTGCCTTCTGACCCCTTCATGGAAGTTATCATTAGACTCATCGTGCTGCCCTCTCTTTACTAGCAGAGCAACACTATTGGAAAAGATCATTTTGTCAAAATAATATTTTAGAGGTTTTGTTCAATTGCAACTGTAGAACAGGACATTTCAATTATTCTAGATTAATAAAAAAAAATCCCACCATGCGCCCTCAGCTTTGAAAAACATATTTTTCAGAATACACAACAATGTTGTTGACATTTCTCACATAAAGGTTTTTTTTTGCCTTAAACTCTTTACCTGCTAAATGGACACAAAGCTTCTTATTTTGCTCAGTATTTGAGGCCTTACATAAGAGGCAAATGTTATTATTTAAAAGTAGGCAGCTGAACACCTTGTGCTCATTTTATTCTGGGAACATCTGAGGAGGAAAAGAACCACTTTCTCTCTGATACATGTTCGTTTTCGACTACGCCACTTTTCAGTACTGTAAACGAGACATAAAAGCAATACAACTCCACTGACCTTTTCCTTAATGTAGACTCACAAACCTTGACCACTCTGATGACCTCTTTAACAGTGCGTCGGAAATCATGCATTCTTGCTGCCACGAGCAGGGCTAGAGGAGAAGCAGGGAAAGCCAATATCAAAACGAGCAGAAGTTCCCAAAGAAAGCAGAAAACACTGACACAAGCACGCCCTATCTTTGTCCCACCTTCAGCTCAAGAAAAGTAGATTGTAATGTCCAGCTGTGTACTTAAACACTGGTGATTAACCTGTCCATACAAACTTTGCTTCCCACCCAGGTAAAATTAAGCAAATCATACTCTGGAAAAACTCTGGAAAACCTTATGCTTTTAGCATATCCATGGTGAGCTTTTTGAACACAGCGCAAGGATAGATGGCTATTCACACATTTTCCAAGTTACCATCCTTTTAGTAGAATTTGCTAGACTTGAATAAAAATCTCCAGTTAACTCTGGAGAAGCTGGCAGTGAAATGCTGAATACAGCCCGACGGTGACTCAGAGGTAACGGGCAAGGGATACCAAGCAGAGGAGGCCACAAGGTTCTCGTCATGAGTTGCACTGTTTGCAGTGCATTTATGCACTGTTCTTCACTCAAGTACGCACGCACAAGATCCTTCAAACGAAGTGAAGCACATAGGAGCTATGTCACTACATAGGCTTTCTGTTACTCTGACCTCCTGCCTGGTACTGACTCCCTTTTCATCTAGTCTTCCCAAACTAGACTCTTTAGAAGCATCGTGATTAATCTTGAAAAGAGATGAAGAAGGGGAGGACATGAACCTCAAAAATTAAGTTTAGAGAGGGCAGTTTTTGCAAAAGATGCAGTATAAAGATGCTCATCAAAGTGTTTGCAATGACGGGATGGTTTTAGCTCAGTTAATTTAAGGAGAAAAGAGCAGTAGGGGGGCTCAGGAGATACATTTATTAAACCAATTGGTACAGTCAGAAGACGTGGTGAGGTTTTCAAGCACATAGACCCATCCAGGCAAAAGAAAAGAGGGAACAGGACATCAGAACATTTGCGCTTGCACAAGTTAGAAAGAACTGGTAATTCTACCCAAGAGACCAGACGGATGGAGGAACAGGGTCAACAACATTGCCAGTGAAAATCGCTCATAGCTAAAGATACCAGAAGACCTCCAGGCAAGATGAAGGGGCAAAGGAGGACAACGGGGAGGGAACTTTTTAGCAGTGAGCAGTGGAATGCCGGGAAGGATGTTAGCACACACAAAATGCAAGATACACAGGACAGAAACAAGCAGCAAGGACAAAAACAGCTGCGTGAGTTTCAGACAGCAATTTCGATGAAGATGGGTGATCTCTCGGGGCCCAACAAAACCCAAAGAACAAGGCACCGTCAAAAAGTTTGCCCCCGTACCCAGGTGCAAGCTCTGGCACCCAGCCGAGCGGGCAGCTCTGCCGGGACCCCGTACCTGCTCCGCAGAGGCCGGAGGGCCGGCGGCCCGTGTGCATCCAGTCCCTCTTCATCCGCTGCAGCAGCCTGAGAGCCGTCATGGACACCTCGTGGTTCTTATCCCCAAACTCCAGCATGTGTGCGAAGCGAGGGATGTACAAACATGGATCTGCAGGAGAACACAGCACACGTTTCCAGTCCTGAGCTTGAATTTCTGAAACACGTAGCTTCAGCCGTAGCACCGCAACACGCGCAACGCTGCAGACTGCGCGGGATTACTCATCTTCAGAAAGAGGTTTTAGCAAGGGGACAGCAAAAATAAAGTTCTTTCTTGCTTTACAGACAGAAGCCTTTACAGCACAAGGTTATTTTTCCCACACATTTTCCCAGGTCCAAAGCTGTAAATGCTGAATCCAACATGTGAGCAGGACTCCTGTTATCAGCGAAATTATGCACAAAGCAGAGTAGGGAGGTTAACTTCAGTCCAAAACTTTTAACATTTCCTGCAAAGCAACAAATAAACTAACTCGCACATCTTCTCTTGCACTTGCTTAAAAATTAGGCTTTGAAAAAAGCCCTGGGCTTAAAATTGAATGTTTTTAGCAAAAGTTCATTTACATCCTCAACATTACTTACAGCTCCTTCAGAGACTCATCTTCCGCCAATACAAAACGCTATTTATCACAAATATTGAGGGATACCTTCCATCATCAGAAAAAGCTGGGGCCCAATTAACAACTGCAGTGTTATAATCACTTACATCAGCCAGGATCTGCCTCCCAATGCACCAATGTGTTTCAACTGCTGGTGTTATCAGCTCCAGCCTAGTGGTGCTTTGCCTAAGCCAATTTATAATTAATCAAACAATCTTGTAAAAGCCATGTTCAACGCGTGTTTACTCTTATTTGAGGCATCGGTTTCTCATTTCCTGACAGGCTTTTATCAGTTGACCGAAAATCCAGCCTCAATTTCCTCAGCTGATTCCCTGCGTGGGCCCTTCAGCCGATGGGGAGCAACGTTCAGCTAGGAACACTCCACCGGCCGCGCGGCTTCGCAGTTAGACGCGGCAGCTCCATCGAGCATCGGTGCCTGCTCCATGCGCAGCTTCCCCACGGCGCGGCACGGGCCCGTTCCTGGCGGCCCTTTGGGATGCACCCGAACGGCTGCGTGACCAAGCAAAACCCTCCAGCTGCATCTTCCTCAAAACGCAAGAAATGCCAAAGCGCCATCACTTCCTGAGCACGATTATGCAAAAAATAATTGATTAGGGAAGATTAAGCAGCCCCCGTGGTTCATAAGGGCAGTTTGAACGTGTTTTAATTGCCCAAGGAAAGCTTCAGCAGGTGCCTCGCTACTATACGTGTGTTGAGGTGCTGGTCACAAATAAATTGCCTGATCAGGAAGAGCAGGCCTGGGAAAACCCATCTTTTAATATTTTCTCACAAGAAGATGTATTAACAGTTAGGGTTTTTTTAAGTATAACTTTATGAACTAATAATCAAACATAACCCAGTGTGACCTGGACAGACCCACTTGCTCCCCAAGCTCGGGCGCTGCTGGCCGGAGTGGCCTGAGGGGCTGCGGGAAGCGCGACCGCTGCTCCCGGCGGGAGCGAGGCAGCACGGGGAGGATCCGGCTCAGCTCTTTGCAGCCTTCCCTTGGGCTGCTTCCCCACATCCACGCACACCTGCACCGTGGCTGCTTGGCCATTCCATGCCTGCAGGTCACCCTGCAAAATGTTGCATGTTGGAAAGCACCAAAGCGGCCAGAAAACGAGCACGCACCTTGGTGTTAACTGAAAAGGCTTAAGGAGGCCACAAACGGCTGGGACGTTAACGCTGCCACATGCACAGATTAAATGTAGGGCCCAAGATAGCGTGAAAACCTGCTATACAAATGCAAACAACCTAAAATGTTTTTCGAATATATCAAAAAGTTCAAAGCTGCATGTTGAGTTGAGGCCTAACACCCTGGCTCTCCCTTGCGTGCCAACAGGAACACTGGCGCCCATGGGCATGCAGAAGCTCAACGGGGGCAAAACTCCCTGGCTTCCCGGGGAGGCTGCCTGGCAGAGTTCTTCAATAAATGGAAGAATTGCAAAAGTTTCTCAAAGAGCACCTGCTTCGTGACTTGGCTCTGGGCTTTCAGGAGCACCCAGGCCTGCACCATGATTCTGGGGGGACATGGAGATGTCCCCTGGGGAGAGCACACGGCAGTGACTCCACAGCCGGGATCGTGTGCGGGAAGGGAGGGAAGCGCGGGGAAGGAGGCTGAAGTAACCGAGGGCGGGGGGAGAAGC
>NW_010586734.1:206555-220891 GCF_000705375.1 Tinamus guttatus
CGGCTGTGGGTGACGGGCTGCACCCGCTGACCCGGCCTCTTCCTCCCCCTCCGAACTTGCAGGAACGCGCTGATGTTCAATAACGAGCTCATGGCTGACGTTCACTTCATCGTGGGCCCGCCGGGGGCATCCAAGAAAGTTCCTGCCCATAAGGTTTGTGTGGATGCTGTTGTATGGATCCCCTTCTTTTCCCCCCTTAAAAGTAGGGCTACCTTTTCCTAACTATGGTTCTCATCTGATCTCAGATGTAATTCGTGCACATCTTAAAAAAAAACGCTGTAAACAGTTCCCTGTCTCAGCGGCAGCTTTCCAGCCTCCCTAAATGTAGCTCTTATCAAAATTATCTACTATCCACCGCCGATACCTAGTCCTAAGGCTTCTCTCCCTGTTTTGCAGTACGTCTTGGCAGTTGGTAGCTCCGTCTTCTATGCTATGTTTTACGGTGATCTTGCAGAGGTCAAATCTGAAATCCATATACCAGATGTGGAACCTGCAGCCTTTCTAATCCTATTAAAGTAAGTGGCCACTACAAGCCTACTAATTACATGGACATAATCAAAGTAGCTTACAAAATCTCCCTCTGTTAATTGGCGTTGTGCAATACCCATGTGTTATTGTTTACTTAGCACACTGACACATCCTGAATGTCAGACTGCATGCTGCCTGCAGCTTTGCTTATAGATTATTTTTGGGAGGGGGCTGTGTTTCATTTTCTTCCTAAGAAACTACATAAATTTTCTTTTTTTCCCCCCTTCCCCTTCTTCCCCCCCTACCTAGATACATGTATAGTGATGAGATTGACCTGGAAGCTGACACGGTTCTGGCTACGTTGTATGCTGCCAAGAAGTACATTGTGCCGGCCCTGGCGAAGGCTTGCGTCAATTTTCTGGAGACGAGCTTGGAGGCGAAGAACGCGTGCGTCCTGCTGTCTCAGAGCAGGCTCTTCGAGGAGCCAGAACTGACGCAGCGCTGCTGGGAAGTGATTGATGCCCAAGCAGAAATGGCCCTCAAGTCGGAAGGCTTCTGCGAGATCGATCAGCAGACGCTGGAGATCATCGTAACCCGGGAGGCGCTCAACACCAAGGAGGTGGTGGTTTTTGAGGCTGTCCTCAACTGGGCAGAGGCTGAATGTAAAAGGCAGGGGCTGCCGGCCACACCGCGGAACAAGAGGAGCGTGCTGGGCAAAGCTCTGTACTTGGTGCGGATTCCAACTATGACTTTGGAGGAGTTTGCCAACGGAGCGGCCCAGTCCGACATCCTCACCCTTGAGGAGACTCACAATATATTCCTATGGTACACGGCTGCAAATAAACCCAAACTGGAGTTCCCGCTGACCAAAAGGAAAGGACTTGTACCCCAGCGATGCCACCGCTTTCAGTCGTCCGCGTATCGCAGTAACCAGTGGAGGTACCGAGGGCGCTGTGACAGTATTCAGTTTGCCGTAGACAAACGGATATTTATAGCAGGACTGGGTTTGTACGGGTCAAGCTGTGGCAAGGCTGAATACAGTGTCAAAATTGAACTGAAACGCTTAGGAGTGGTCCTTGCACAAAACCTGACCAAGTTTACCTCTGACGGATCCAGTAACACTTTCTCTGTATGGTTTGAACACCCTGTGCAGGTCGAGCAAGATACTTTTTACAATGTAAGTGCTATTCTCGATGGCAATGAACTCAGTTACTTTGGGCAAGAGGGAATGACTGAGGTGCAATGTGGCAAAGTGACATTCCAGTTCCAGTGCTCCTCGGACAGTACGAACGGGACTGGAGTACAAGGAGGACAGATACCTGAGCTCATCTTCTATGCATGATGCATTTCACTCTGTTTTCCAATACTGCTATGCGCACTAAGGGATTTTTCAGTTTTACTACAGAACTCTCCAGCAGTATGGAATGTTATGCTACTTACCTATCTACTACATCAGGCTATCAAATAAGTGAAGGAATGCTCTTGAATTTAATCTTATTTTATTTATTCATAAGCTATTTGACTTAATTATTAAGACTGCAACAAGCAGAAGAAATGTAAAGTTTTGCACGTACTGTGCATTTATTTTGTATATAGATAACTAACTTGCAGACTGCAGCTGACTTAAACAGAATGTTCTAAACTAGAGCAGTTTATGAATCTGTGAAATATAAAACATTTTTACTTGCCCTAAACTCTGTGTACTTGATCATTGCTGATTTTATGGCTTCTGTTAAACTCTCTGCTGCTACCAAGAGTCAAAATGCCCTAGTCTGGGCCCCCGGGTTGATGGGCACAAGGCCTACACCTCTTGCCACCAACGCAGAGGTTCCCTGTGCAGGTACCTGCAACTCCTGCACTGCAGGAAGGAAGTTGCCCCATGCAGAAATTCAGGCTTTTCTTGTGTTGCCTAAGCTAAAAACAGCTCTATCGCTGAAACCTTAAGCTGTCCACTCCCCCGCTGCTTTTAGCATCATCTGCAGTTACTGTTTGCTAGGCAATGTGAGGTTAAAGTGACACTTGGCACCTGTCTAAGTGCAGACTTGAGCAGCCCAAGTCCAGCTCCATAGCTGAGGCCTAACACAGGGCTTATAGCCAGGAGCTATAATGCTGCCAGCCTCGCATCTAAATATGTATTATGGGCTCCCAGTTAAGAGCAGACAGGAGACCAATACCCAGATTCACTCAACAATGTATCAACAGAGTAAGTTTGCTCAAAATTACTAAAACAGCTGGTCCTTTTCCTCTATCAACACCTGTAGTCCCTCCTATATATACTATCAGTTATCATTTTATATCTACCATAATTGAGTTTTCTCAAAGAAGGGTAAAAAAAAGTAGGTGTTTTCCTGAAGTATCTGGCAATCGTTATGGATGAGCCAGTGAGAAATATTGGGTGTTACAAGTTTCTTGCACTGTTTCTTGCCCTGAAAGTACCTGAACAGCAGTCTAAAACAATGTTCCCCCCTGCAACATGAATTAATTTGTACCTCTGTATCTAATGAGGGGACAGGGGGAACTGCCTGCTTTCTTCTACGCTGTTGTATAACATTAATTTAACCTGGAAACGAAGCTGCACTGCAATTCTTGCCGTTCTCACTAAGGAGAAGAAAAATGACAATGAAAAATAGGCAGGGAACTGAATTCTTGAAAACAAGGGGAGCTTTTGACTGCAATAAGGCAGCTCAGCACGGCGGCCGCGAGCCGTTCCCTGCCACGTACTCCGTGGATGCTGTTAGGACAATGCTCGGTATGTGCGAGGCAAGTTCTTGTGCTGGAAAGGGAGGGAGCCGGAATGCAGCTCTGGGACCAACCGAGAAAATGTGAAAGGGGGAAAGGGGAAGGGGGTGCGTGCGTGCGCGTGTGCACGTGTTGTGCTCGAGCACAAAGACATGCGATTCTCTCAACATGGGCTGAAAAGAGTGGGAGGGAGAGTGGGTAAAGATACAGGAGAAAAATTCCTGAACAGAGGTGGGTAATAGAGTCACAAGACAGCTCTCTAAACTTGCCCTTTTTACTGGAACTGGCATCAATTCCCTGGGCTTGAAAGCTACAAAGTTTAGCAGAGGATTGAAATGTGACGAGTGTGCACTTTTGTCTAGGTTATTAGTACCAAACGCAGCTTTTAACACAGTAAGAGCTGCCTTCCTGTCACAGTGCATTATTCCAATTATGACATTTTAATTAAAATGTTATCAACATACTTGAAAAAAGTTGTTCCTCATTTTCCATCAAGCCACTTGTATTTCAAGTGCTGATCATCTCAGCAACAGGTGATGGATAAATATTAGGTTTGGCAAATATTTATCTAATGCTGCATCTTTGTCAAATGGAAGTTTGTCAAGCTTGTGTAAGCTTGTAGAAAAACATAAATTTATGATGCATTAGCATCATAGTCATAGCATCTCATTATGGCCTAAACTTCTCCAAGAAAAAATCAACAAAATTAACTGTGAAAGAAAATTGCATCTAGCTCCCACAGTCTTCTATGAGGAAGAACAGATTCCCATAGATCGCCCTCTCTTTTATGCCTAGATTGATTATAGCTTCATTTTTAGTTACTTCTTTCGTACAAATATATAAAGCACAATACTATGCACATACACATATATAAGTTTTTTGAAAAGTAACCATGCATAAAATATACCCAAATATTTAAAAGTCAACTCAAAAAAATACCTATAGCTGGAGCATTTATGCAGAGTTCTCTGGCCAACAGAAGGAAAGTTTTTCCCAGCACATAGACATTCACCTATTAAAAGACAAAAAGCATTATTTACATCTTAAACCACAAATATACTATTTACATGGGGAGAAAAATCACTGTTTAAATCTTAAACAATCTGCTTTAAAAAATAATGCAAGTCATAGGCATAGAATAATATAGGTGCTTGTCAAAATCTGCACGACGTAGAATTGTTTGCACAAGTTCATATTAAAATGAACTACAAAAAATTGTTCACAATGCTCATCAATGGACTGTGTTCTTAATTGCTTGGACTATTCTGTTACCACCTAATACTTAAAGCATTCAATAGACTTTAACGTAGTATCCATCTACATAAACTGTCATGTAGCTCATAACAAAACCTGAGCAAATGACCACATGTTAGTGCAAACCTCAGCTCTGCCTAATCATGCGAGGCAGGATAATTAAGCATTGCACAACCCAACGCCAAACTTTTCCGCCAAGGAAAGGAGTGGTGCAACGTGCCCGGAGGGTATTTTGCTGTTTCTTATTGGTTGGACATTGCCCCAGCTCACCCTACGTAACAAAATAAAACAAAACAAACACAGCCGAGTGCAGACTGCCAAAAAGCCAAGCCCACAGCCCTGCTCCTGCGCCCTCCTTCACGGAGCAGCACGGAGCAGGAGTTACTCTCCATCCTCTGCTTCCCAATTTATGCCACGGGAAACTACCGTTGTATTTTAAAGTCTAAAGAAGTTTTATTTCACTATTTTAAGATGTGTTTTTGTGGCCAGCCAGAAAGGCAGGATTTGCTTCAGGTCCCCATGAGACCTGAGCGTTCCCACGAAGCTCCACGCACACCTTGCTGCCCTAAGGCACAGATGAAGGTCAAAGTCAGATGGTATAAAAAACTCCAGCCTCCTACACTGCAAACAAATAGACCTTTTTTTTCCTTTAAGATAACATATACTCTATTACTTTTATGCAACAGAGCTGCCCCTCTTTCCTACGCGTGGGTAATGACGGTGTTTGTGAAACAGTCAATTACCCAGCAGAGCTGCTGGTTTTTCTACCAGCCCCTGGAAATACAAAACCCTGTTTCTGGGTACGACGTTTCATTTTCACAAGAGTGCTTTGAAAACACTACTTTAAAGGCATATTCTTCTCCCAAACGTGCAGATGCTCCTACTCAGGCAGTTAAAAATACTGGCACGTTCTCACCCAGCCTTGCACTCACAACTTTTATGTGAAAAAAATTTAACATCAATTTTTCTTTATGTGAACTCAAACAAGAAGAACTTTGAAGAAGTCTTCAAATTATCCTATAACCCGAGAGTGATTGTTCAGTCGAGCGGAGATGATGTTAATTTACTCTGTAATGTAGTGGAAAGCGTCAAATATCCTCCATACTTCAACTGACCAATGGTGAGACTGGCCCAGAAAATACAAAATTATAGTCTTAAATATTACTACATTTCCCTCCCTGCCATGAAATGCCAGACAAGATCAAAATATTTTTCTATCGAAAGGAAGTGATCAAAATATATCATTTGAATAAGGGATGTGTTTTATAGCTATTAAATCACCGAGTTTATACCAAAAAATAAACACCTGCTTAATCCAGCATTGCCTACAGTAATTTGAGAGCATGCAACTTTCCACGTGCCACAGAGATAAAACAGGCATTACACTAAAGCAAAATACCCGCAGTGCTTCAGTTGGCTTTAGATGCTCTAGATTCACTGCAAGTTTGGGCAAGAAGGGGGGTTGTTTTGACCTTTGTTTGAAAATTTTAACATAAATAGTGGGGATTTGGACCATTATTCCAGCCTACTTAGTTACTATGCCTAGTCACTATAAATCTTAAATTTAATTACTCATATCTTTTTTTTTTCATAAGAAGAATTTCACTGCACAAATCAATAAAGTTACTTGAATACAGCCAAGCACATATGCTATTTCCATCAGAGGCTTCACAAACTAATTTAGTTCTTTCATTTAGTCTATTAAAAATCAAATTCAGACAAGCATTTCTCCTTTTTTTTTTTTTTTTTTTTGCCAGGATATCCAAATATTTCATGTGCCTCCCCCCCGTCTAACCATGTCACTTTAAGAAACTCCTCCCAAGCAAAATTTCCATAAATGCACTCAAAGAACAAACATACACAAATTGACACAAGGAAACATTTTTAAAGTGATGTTCTAATATTCAAAGTGGGAGCTGAATTAAATCTAAAGCAGAGACAAACACATTCTAAAATTGCTCTGTGACCCACTTTTATTTCCCTATCCTTGGTTTAAAAGTCTCTAGCCCCATGGTCTGTTCGGGAAGCAATGTACTTAAATATAACCTGCTTTTCCACTTCACCCACATCATCAGTTTTATGGCCGACTTTAGGGTGTAGGCAGTCTGTTTATACAAAACAATAAATTCAAATACAAATGGCACAAAGGTGGTTTTCTTTTTTTGATCAGAGTGCAAGTTTCCTGCAATGACTGGTTACTATCAGTCTAGAAAGGAAGGACGACGTGCACTTGGTTACGTGCTCTGTACTGTTTCTTTCATAAAGATCACGTAGTTTTAATCCCAGTGTAAAGTCACAAGAAGGTGGCAGCATATTTAAATATTTCCAGTTTTCCTGCTCAAGTTGTATGAAGAGATACTTCAGACACACTGAAAAGAATAGATTTCTCATCTGGAAAAGTTATCAAATGCTCGCACTCTCTGGGGCATTCCTCATAAACAAGAACTTAAAGGTGGCACAAAGCTCAGGCAGAATCAGTAACAGTGCTGTACTGCTCACACAGGATGTCTAGGAACTCTTTGGGTGGAAAAAGGCCCTTTCAGTCAAATTTGATGCCATTGTCATTAATTTGAACTACTGCACACACACCTATCTTGAGTGTGCAAAATATGATGAAATTTATCAGTGATAAATAATGATAGGTACCTATTGTCTCATCATTAGCATTTATGCTTTTTGCATTCTATTAAGGTTAGAAAATTAAAATAATTAATTTAGAGGCTTATTTTACTTTCTAGTCCTTCATTCAGTAAGAACTTCTTATGAAAATTCATATACTCCAATCCACAGAAAGCTCAGTCCTCCAAAGTTAGAAGCATGTGACATTTGCATACAGAAAACCTAGTTTTATGGGTCTTTAGCACAGTGAATAAACAAACATGCCCTTCTAAAAGGATATCTCTGGCTTAGACTTGAATTGGTGCAGCCTTAATGTGGAGAACGGATTTCTCTCTTCTCTACTTCATTTACAAGGCTCATACTGAAAAAAACAAGTATTCTCCCAAATTACCATTGTCAATATGAAGTGTAAGGTTAGCTTTACAGGCTTCCAAGTGACCTGTGCTCTCTGCACTGTTTGCCTATTTTCATAGAAATAAAAATTTCCTGAAGTTCAAGTAATCAATAGGCTTGAGTATCAATATCCAATACAATGAAGAAAGGCATTCCTCTGTTTCAGAAAGGTGGTTCAAAAATACCTGCATATCCCCAAAAGTTTTTACCACATTCATTTATGCTCAGTCCACATTTTTCTGTTTATAAACATACGGACCTACCCCTACGAGGTGGTTCTTCAATGAAGGTTCTTCTGCAGGAAGACTGTTACCAGGGAAAAAGCATGTGCTTACCAAGGCACAGCAAAACCAAACATTTCTACCCCTACGCTCTTACAGGAGAGCTTAATATTTGGTAAGATTGTGTCACAGAATCACAGAATGGTAGCGGTTGGAAGGGACCTCTAGAGATGATCCAATCCAATCCCCTGCCAGTAGTTAACTTCTGCTCCAGCCATAGACCTACTTTAGTTAGAGAGTTAGACATGGCTTTCAATTATTTAGTTATATCTTTTATAGAAATATCTTCCTACTTATTATACTCTTTGCCCTTCACAGTAAATTAATTTTCTAAGCAGTGGTCATTTTATTTCCCATCCGTCAGTCATCATTGTAAAGGGACATTCCCATGGAGGAGCCCTTTCTTATCTTCAATACCTTCTCCTCTTTCATAATTTCCATATTCTTCTTTTACATCATACCTGATACAGTCACAAACACCAGTATACTTCCACTTTTGCAAATAATTATAAATTACTTCCATTTTAGGAACAAGGAAATTCAATTGTAGATCAATCTGGCATATTCCAGAATTTAAAACTCTTTGGAAAACACAGAATCTCTCATTCATGGCACTACCAGATTGCTTTACCTTCCCGACAGCAGCAATCAATACCGCTGTAAGCACGCTCAAGCAAAAAGGGTCAATAAGTTCCCTAAATTCGTAAATAAATGCCCTTTCCCTGGAAGCAGTTCTCAAAAAGGCTTGGCAAGATCGGGGGTGCCTCTCACAAGAGGGCTGTGAAGGCTGGCGGGGTTGAGGCCTTGTCTCTCTCGGAAGGCCCAAGCCTGGGCAGTTGGAGTTGACTGAGGATTCACACTGCGAAACATCCATGGCTGCTTGCCTAAATAATTAAGCAAGCATGAAAAGCAAATGAGTTTTTAAGGAGAGTGTCTGTTGCTGGGGAAAGAGGCACCTGTGGTTATTTGATTCATTATTAACATTGCTACTATAGCTATGCCTGAAGGTCCCAACCAGGTTGTTTAAATTAACTCAATCAACATAAAAATTTGCATAGGGGCAATAAAGGCAAATGCAGTCAACGTGTTAATATCTTCAAGTGAACAAAGAGCATTAGAAAACAAAGCAAATCAAAAGCAAAATTATTCTCTTTTACCCTTCTCCACACAATAAGCTGAAGCCTCCTCTTTGGTCCATACTTTAACCAGAACATTGAAGCCCAGAAGATAAGCAATGCATGAAAGTACAAGCAGGTACCAAAGCCGTCTGGGCAGACTGCAGTTCAAGAAGAGACACGGATCCACACAGAGCAGCTTGAGCTCAAGTGACGCCGCAAGGCACTGCCCTCAGTCTGGGGCCTCCTACGGGAGCGTCTGCTCCTGCTCACCGCATAACGCTGCTGTCCTCGTGTTCCTCCTCCACCACCACGTCTGTTCAAGAAGCCTTGGAACACCAATTATGCAAGAAAGTACAGGAATAATTTGTGCTAAACACTGGGGAATCAGGGAAACCAATGCTGATTCAAAAGGGTTTCTAAAAATAGCGCACAGTGAAGATGCTTCTGGACAGGAAGCCGCTATTACTTGTCCTGACTACCTGAAGAGAAGGAAATGGGGGCTTGAGAGTAAGGTTTTGAAGTGAAAAAGAAACTGAGAAAAATCTAGAGTTGTTTATTGATTTTCTTGCACACTCTCTTTGCTTATCTAGAATTGAAGGATAATTCAGGTTGAAAGAGAGGTCTTTAGCCCAATCTCCTGCCAAAAGCAGGGTCACCTATGAGATCAGACTAGGTCGCTCAGGATCTTGAAAGTGTCCGAGTACAGAGGCTTCAAACCTCTCTAAGCCACCAGCTCCAGTACTTGACCATTCTCATGGGAAAAAAATACTTTTCCTGATATCTATCATTTCAATTTACATCCATTGGTCCTTATCTTCCTGCTTCACATTGCTATGAAGAGCTTGGATCTAACATTTTTTCAGTACTATTAGCCTGATTTAACAGCTAAATGAGAGAGAAAGAGACTGGCATTTCCCACAATCAGAAAGACAACATTTTATGACACTGAGATCAAGAGTTTAGCCAAGCCATCCTCCGGCTGGAAAGAGTAAAGATGCTCTGACACCGATGAGCAAACTCAAGCTCTACAAAAGTTGGGCCAAGGCAGGACAAGCTTCTCAGCTCTCCTAAACAAGCAAGGCCTGTCAGTTAGATTGGAGTAACAGAAAAGGATACAAAAGACTTGATTATAGACCTCTCTAAAGACCATATTTGCAAGTAAAATGCAGTATCTGAAAATACAAACGAGTACTCTCCCAAAAGGAGAGCAATGACTGTTCGTGCTTCCAACACATCAACATGCAGAATCGTCCTTCGCGCTGCACTAGGAAGGAGCCCAGTTTGTAGAAGTGGTCTGATTTTTCAGATCACAGCACTTTAAAGTCTAGACACACCAGAGACATATCGACTCTGATGCTTCCAAGAGGAGCTTCCTCCAGGACAGAGGACATACTTCATCTGCAGAGAAGATGGGAGATTTAAATGCCAAAAAATTGGAAGCGTCCGTGTAATTTTACACTCGTTTTCATTCATCCTTTTTGCTGGTAGCTGCAAAGGCTTCTCAGGCTTACTTTTGTCCTTCTATCAGATCAAGAGATATATGAAAGGTTGTTTTCCTCCCTCCAAAAGTACTGGAACATATTTCAAGGGGTTCTGTAATTTCCTCAGCAGCCTTTACGAACAGGCTCCATAAAGGCTTTTACTTAGCAACATTCTTCAGAAAATCCCACCTCCAGCAGCAGCAGAGCTGCCTCACGTAGAAAATCCCGTAGAAAAAAAACTCGATTTAGCTACTTGAAGTAGCATCAAAGAAAGAGTTAGTGATACTCAGCAGTAACTTTTTCCCTTTTTTTTGGACTTTCAAATGTCCTTTTTTTCCTGACAGGAACTTAACACCTTTCTCATTTGCGACCAAGAAAAACAAGTACCTGAACCAATATTATGTATTTTGTGTGTACAAGTCAAAAAAAAGTTAATGTTTTAGAAAGATAATACCACTGCTACTACTTTCTTCTTCTTTCATGACAGACTTATCCCAGCTTCAGAGAGCTGTCCTTGAGAAATATACTTCAAGGTAACCGCACGGCAGAGCAAATTAATTCCTGCTCTTTGCTAGGCAGGCAATCTGGGAACACAGACTGATCGAAAGCAAAACCCACCAACGCTTTCTGCCCGAGCAGTAACTGTTCTGCCACCAACCTCAAAGAAAACTGAAGCATCAATAAGCTAAGAACCACCTAGGAAGCCCTTTGCAGGTAGCTTAACTTCATCCCAGCAATGTAGATAGTTTATCCTGGTAGGGGGAAAGAGGGGATTTTTTTAAAAAACAACTTCTGGTGAGGAGAATAAATAAAAATATAAAGAGAGGATTTAAAAGCTGGGGTCTTTTTGCATTTCTAAAAAGGACTTTTGTTTCTGGCTCACTACAGCTAATAATGACATGCAAGATCCTCATTTACTCAGATTCATCTTTTAAAAGAAATTACAAAATTCACATTATGTTGCCAATTTTTCTTCTTTCCAAAAATGATTATTTCCATCCTACCAAAATATTTCTGGCTCTCCCATCTCTTTGGTTATCCGCCTTTAGCCTTCTGCTCCCCACCTCACCAACTTTCTGGCTGGAATGTACAGAAAAAATAGGGAAAAAAATGGCAAAAAATCTTTCCCTCTTCTTTCCCGCAGACACAGTAACTCTGGTTCTTCATATTCTGTGAACAGTCCTTATATTACAGTGATTATCCTATTTCATAACAATTGGCATGAAAAAAAATTACCAGTGTTTCAAAGAAAATAAACCTCTCATTCTACACATGCAATATTTGCTTAAATGATCAATATTAATTCAAAGAGAATTTGGAAGGGATAAAAGAAGTTGGTAATTTTAAGAATTGAAGATTCGTTTGATTGCTGCAGTTCCGCAGATTGCTTTAAGCAATAAATAGGCTTCAGAGGGATGCCATTTACAAAGACAGCTGGGAAGACAAAAATAGATACAACTAACCTACTCACATTGTATGTAAAACAGTTTTAACACGGAGAAAGGGAGTAAGACAGCTTACGTCAAAAAGAGCTTTCTATTTCCACATACAGAGCAAGTACATATTTCTCTGTCCCTCAAGAGCACTAGTCTGTTTATGCAGTATTACCTTCAAAAAAAAAAAGTTATTTCTGTCTTCAGCAACTGTTATTTTAAAAACCCGTAACATCTGACCCCGTGCCACAGCAGTGCCTCTGATGGAAGGATCATACTAACCACTGATGCATGACTTGTAATGTTAAAAGCAACAATATTTGATGTTTAAATTTGTTTAAAAATTACCCTTACAAACCCAGTAATTTTCCCATTTAGATTTTTTTTTGATACAACTCAAAAGACCCATACAGACAGCTCTTTGCTTCCAATTAATATTAAATTTTAACAATTCAACAAGAGTTACGAATAAAAATAGATATCATACCTGAAGAAGGTCACTGAGGTCGAGTAACATGTCTGCGGAAAAGTCAAGGAATATAATGCTAGCTAAATAAAAATGTTTGCTAATTTTATCACCAACCCCCCAAGGAAAGCAATAAGCCTGGGTTTAACTGCAGTGTGGCTGGAGTTAAATATAGCCAGGGTGCTTGGGTGCTAACGGGGAGCACTGGTCCCGCTCCGGGGGAAATCTCGCCGGCACGAGCTCCCGTCACGGACGATGGTCTCAAAGGATGGGCCAACACCTTGAGTGACTTGCAGCTACCCACCACGTACTGCACCCTAAAAAGGGCCCCAAAACCTCAAATAACAAGGCCAGCAATGAGCTGGGGCACCGTCATACCTCAGACCAGAAAGTATCACCCGCCTGTGATGTGCAGGACGCAGAATCCCGCTGTACGGAGCACGGGATGGAAGAGCAAACTAGGAAAATTGCAGTGTGTTTTGCCCTCCTCTGCAGGGATCTGCTGAGCAGGTGGGAAGAAAATGCCACTTCAGGACTCTCTTTTGACCAGCAAAGTCAGCTCCAAGCTCCTGCCTCCCCCATCTTCTTGCTGCATTGCTAAGGAAAGAGCAAGTCGCAGTCTACATTCCTTAGGGGCACGCTCAGTGCTCCCATCCAAAACAAGCCCAAACCACTATAACTTCCCATTAGATTTTGCTGGGATCAAACACATGTAAAAATACACTGTTTTAATGAAATCTAGGAAGAAGGAAAAAGAAAAAGCAGTGAGTTTAAGGGACAAAGGTGGCTTCCTCCCCGAGGTCAGAGCTGGGATCACATGCCAGTTCTGATATCAGCAAGCCAGGTGTGGCTGACAGGCTGTAAAAGAGCTCTGGTTTTACGATTAAAAGGAGTGTTAAAGTAAAATGTGAGAGACAGACAGACAAAGAACACACCTACGTGCATTTCTGTATAGCAGTGTTTGAAGAAATCCAGTATTCAGGCACAGAAATAGGTGCAATACCTGTTACCTCAGTATAATTTGATAAGTTGGGTAAGGTAAGGACCAGTGCATATACTTCTTAGAGTGTACCAGACTAATGCACCATAGATTTTCCCTATATATTAGCTGTGGAAGTGGAATGCTTTGAATAATGTAATCAGTTTATGCATAAACATTTATCTCACTAAAAACTTTTGTCCTTGAGCATTTCTATCGTTACTTTACATTTAAAATTATATGAATACAGTATTTAAAATTTGTTATAAAATTCAGTACATCTCATTATGTTAACTTTATTAGGTGGAAACGAATTTTAGCATTAAGAAGGGCAGCAGTGTATTTAATTAGGGGAAATCCCAGTAATGCTCTGAAAAAAATGCCTTATCTATAGATTGTATAATCATGTCTAGATTTTATATAATATTTATTGAAAATATTACACATAACATTAAAGTAATATTAAATTTCAATTCACTAAGGAAGTTTCAAAGAAACTCTAAGAAAAAAAATAGTGCTCAGAAATCTAAATAGAGCAATACTGAATTCAGTGTAACCTTTTGTTCATAGGAGTGACAAAGGAGAAAATGGAAAGAGCTGAATAATAAAATTGCTACAGAGCCCAAATCACTGAAAGCTCCTCAAGGAGGGAAGTCCACAGACTTTGGACCCATCTGTCCTGACTCCAGGCTCCAGGGTCAGCACTGAGCTGCCCTAGGGATGTTCTATGGGCACTGGGCATAGAGGAGCAGGGAGATGGGGAGAATCGGTGTCAGAGCCTAATTCAGGTCCCAGGGGAGCTAGAAAGCTGGATTTCTAGCCTAGGCACTTCAGATCGAGCCAAAAAATCAGGTAGGCTAAATATCTATTTGCTCTTCAATAGACCTACCTAGGTTTCTGTGCAATGCTGAATCAGGTGAAAACACAACATCTGCACACCGAAGTATTCTTCATGCTCACCAAACTGTTAAAAATACCCTGCTGGAAAACCTGCACTTAGCACATTACAAGTGTCCGGGCTTTATTACACTAAATAAATAAATAAACATCCAATCTTTCGTGCAAGTAAGGAGAAAGGGAGAACACACTGCACGCAGTTGCAGGC
>NW_010586734.1:221125-240079 GCF_000705375.1 Tinamus guttatus
AAACAGGCCGTTGTTTTCAAACTCCTTTCCAGAGTGGGAACAGTGCAGGAGAACATACGACAACAGCTGAAAACAGCAGATAATACTTAATTTGTATTTTAAAATTGTATAATCATAAGATAAATGTTTTCTTTGAAGCAGGAAGAAAACAATAATACTCTTACATACACAGAATGCCTGGAAAAGTTCTCAAAGGGAGAGAAAGCTACTGATGTTGTAGATATACACATACAGAATAGCAGAATATAAACACCAAGGAGCTTAGGTTAAAAATGGACACAGACAAGGAGAGAAAAAAAAAAAGTCTCCCTAATTCAACTATCACAACTGCTTTTCTTTCATTGCATTGATTTCCTGTCATTGGAAACTTTTAAATCAAAGCGAGATGAATCTGAAAGCTTTACTCCAGGAGATTTAATTCAAGAGACTCCTCTGACCAGCGTGACGCAAGGGGTCAAAACCCTCCCTTTCTGCCTTGATAATCTCGTAATCTGCGGATAATGTGAAGGCACAATGAATCACAGCAATAATGATCTCATCTCTGCAACGCAGGAAACAAAAGTTCACGATGAAATGAATAGCACCGGAAACCCAAGCCCAAAATACCAAAACAAATATGCATTTGTCCTTAGACAGGCCTGCGTTTTATATATTCCAGCAATTCCAAAGTATTTACATGCAGCAAATCCCTTTGGATTGCAGTACTATCATTTCCCAGGAGCAGGACTGACATTTGGCAAAGCTATATACAGACACGCAGGAAAAATTGTGCAAGATCTTTTGATAATTGTGGAGACAGCTTTTAAAGTAACAACCATCGTTTCAGTGGAGTCATTCCCTCTCCTAAAAATACTGCCTTAGTTTTAAGGTCTGAGGGAAGCTACAATCATCAGGACACTCAGATTGTTTCTTACTATTGCAGCAGGATTCTTGTGCTACAGTAGCCTGTCATATTTGGGAGACACAAGCAAGGAACAGCCTGGAGAGGGCAGGAAGTCTGGTATTTGATCTTCATTTTTGCTTTCATATATTAGTCTCAAACTTGTTCCCTATATTTTAAACCTATCATTTGAAAAACCAGGCTCACCTCTGCAAGGGACTCATGCCTAAGGAAGCAGAGCTGCAAACTCCAGCCAGCAGAGACATGTCCTCAGGGAAAGCAGTGCTGTTTGCTGGGGAAACATTACCTTCCTGCATCTGAAACCAGGATGCTTTCTCCTACCAGCAAAAACTATTGACATATCCATTGAATATGTAAAATATACAAATATGATGTCTCTCTCTGTACTGAGTGACAGCAATTCAGCTGGTTGTAAACAAGAAAGCAAAGATTAATAGGAAATTGGAATGAAGAGCCAAAAAGGAAAAGAAAATTCTGAATTATAACCTAGAATTTTTTTCAAGTTCTAAATCAAACAAAATAGTGGTAACTTCAATGTTGTGGTCCTGTATAAGCTACGTAGAGATGGAAAGTTGGCATAAGTGCTTAGGATTTAAGTGCACAGAGATAGGACAAAGGGTGGGTTGCCAGGATGGAAAACTAGTGACAGCCCAAACCCAGTTTTTCATTTTCCAGTTCAAAACAAATTAAAAAAATCATATTTCCATATTTTCACACAGCAAGTGAATTTCTCCTTATGAAATGTCACAATTAAATCCGTGCTGCTTTACAAACTTTCCCATATTTATTTAGCAATTAAATAAAACTGACTGACAACACTAATTGCTTAAAATAAACATTTCTCTTTCCAACTACATTGAATTAACAGGATGAGAAAATAATAACCAAGACCAACTCTTTCAACAGAAAAATAATTTCCAATAACTCTAAAGCTTTTAAGCTAAAACCCTAAGGAATAAGTTTCCAAAGTTTCCCAAGTTTGCAATTTAGGCCACACAGAAAGGAATCACACAGAGCACAGGCTACACTTGAGTTTATCAATGAATGGAGCACTTAACAAACCAAACTGGGAAGCCCAAATGCCATTCTCATAACACGCTCTCTTCATTTACATGCAGATAAATGGATGGGCAAAAGGCAGCCTGCATTTTGGCATGTGTTTGCATTTATTTCTTTTCCTTCACACAATTGCATGGTGGTATTTCATAGGATTATACTCTAAAATGCCTGTTTGTTAAAGGACAAGAAGCGCGGCCACGCTCCTCTCCCAGGTACATCACTGTGCTTTGCTAGGAGCAACTTTTCATTCCACGGAGCTCTCTGGGCTCAACGGCAGTGACAAAGTTACTCGTATTGATTCAGCATCGCACAGCAGCCCAGGTAGGGCTATGAAAACACAAGCAGACATTTAGCCTACCTGATTATATGGCTCGATCTGAAGTGCCTAGGCTAGAAATCCAGCTTTCTAGCTCCCCTGGGACCTGAATTAGGCTCTGACACCGATTCTCCCCATCTCCCTGCTCCTCTATGCCCAGTGCCCATAGAGCATCCCTAGGGCAGCTCAGTGCTGACCCTGGAGCCTCATCCCGTCAGGACGGATGGGTCCAAAGCCTGTGAGCTACCTTAAACTTCAGACTCCCAAATGCACCCTAAATACAACCCAGTCTTTACAAAATTAACACTGTAGCTTTCCTTAATAATTTTCCTTAAAAATTGTGTTCAGGATCGTTGCTCTTTACAGCAGCATCTTCATAAAGCACGTTAGTCTAGCTGAATATTCAGCGAGTTTTCAGTCCCTTTGAAAATGCTGCCCTTAGAGAATACAGTCTTCAAAGAAAACAAGCTGGGCCATACTCCTGGTGTCACTGGCTTAAAAAAAAAATAAATCTGCTTTGTGAGATATTACAGTTTATTTACATAGTCTGGTATAAATTTGTATCACAGAGCAACAAACTTAAAGCAAAAAATGCATTTCTTGTCCCCACATGCTTGTACAGGCAACCCCCAACTATTCAGGAAGCTGGATGGATAGGAGCAGCAAGGAGTACGTGAGTTAAACTGCAGAAAGATCATCCAGCCGGTCTATTTACTTTGGGAAAAGAAAATTAAGGCATAGAATCAGAATGTAAATATTAATCTAAAAGCTCTTTTTAGTGCTGTGTGGTTAATCTACAACCTGGATGATGTGACCATGTATAAATACAAGCTGGTTATATTCAAAGAAACAAAAGGTCTCCAAACATTGGAAAAAAGGAAAAAAAAGACGCCTTCCCCTGAGCAGCAAAGTGCCCAGGCAGTGCTGAGGAGAAGGGAGAGGTTAAGGGCAGAACTTAGGAGTGGGGCTGAATGGGGGAGAGGCACCATGAAAGCAGCAACAGAAAGAAAGGAACAAAGGAAACAGCAAAATCCCTGCGGAAAACAGTGGGACCCAGAAAGGGCCCTTACAAGCAGGTGGGCTCATGAACACGTACAAAGCTGCACAGTGCAAAAAACTGCACAGAACGGGCAAAATACAAAAGGTCACATAAGGGCTTGCATTTGTTTAAAAAGCAGCTGGGAAACAGGACAGCAGCAGTAAAGTTTCAGGAAAAGGTAAAAGGAATTCAGCTCTGTCTCTCCTCCCTGCATCCACAGTGGCTAGAGGTGACGACCCTTGTACAGACAGCGAAAGAAAAGCAGTTTCACAAACTCAGAGGTGCCGATTTGGAAGAATTATTCGCGGGTGACAACTGGGGATTCAGGCCAGCACATGGCAAGAGAGCTTGGAAACGTGAATCAGCCGGCACACACAGAAAAGTGGGATAAATCAAGAGCAGAGAAAACCCCTCCCTGCCCAGAGGTGGCAAGTGAAAGACAGCAGTGTCATGAGCCTTGCACTGTGCTTTTCTCTGAATAGAAAATAGAATTATTTTGTGCAGCAAGGTGGCAAAGCAGCCCTGGGAAGTGACTGAAATAAACAGATTTTTTTCTTTTTCTTTCCCTTGTTTTCCCCCCTCCGCTTTTCCTTCAGTGTGCGTTCTAGCTGGATTAGCTCCCCACTTGGAAGGCAGCTGCACAAACGCCGGGGCTGGTCCGAGGGCGGCAGGCGCAGGCCAGGGCACAGCGCGGCGGCTCCGTTCGGAAGCGGCGCGCCCCTCGCCCCCGCGCCCCCCCCCCCGCCCCAGCCGCAGGGAGCCTCCCCGGCTCCGTCCCACACACTCAAACTACCCTTCAAAGTCGCTCCGTTTGCAGAATTCTCCCCAGCCTGCTCCAAAGCTCAGAGCCTGCCTTATCTGGAGGAGAAGCCTTAAAGCAAACCAGGAGCAAAAGCCTGCAGAGCAACTGCTTTGGAGCAAGCCCAGGTTTGATAAACCCGTCACACCTTTGCTGTTTCAAACGCCGGCACAGCGCGCCCTGGCCTCGCCGCACAGCACCTGCACGGTAAACACAGACACACTTTTCTAAAAGCAGCACCACTGTGCTCAACTAAACCAGGACAAAAGCAGATTCTATAGATAGAATCTATAGATACGGAGTATTTTGTATTTTCCACGCTCGGAGCCAAGCGTCACAGCTCTGCTCGTGTGCCCATACTGAGCCCAATGCCCTGGTATCAACTGCTCCATGGAAAACTATCTCCACAGAGTTTTTCTCAGCCAAGGGGGCTGCAGCTGCTGCCTGACTTCCTTGGGACGCGGCAGAGCTTGGCCAGACTCAGACTCCACTTTACTGCCCTTGTCCTTGAGCTCCATCCAGCCACGCACCCACGTTACCGAGCACCTCAAAGGTAAAGCCGTGCTCATTCTTACCTAACACAGTTTTACTGGCTTTGGGGGCTTGATTTAAAACAAATAAAAGTATAGCTTCCAAAAGAAAGGAAATTCACCCTTGCCAGTCTGATGCCTTCTTAACAGCCTTCAGAGGAAAGCCCAACAACCAAATGTGTTGTGCTAAAAGGGCTTCAAGAGAACCACATCAACATACATTATATAACATCAGCATAGGAGTATTCACTGCAGCAGAAACCTACATAAATCCCAGCAGCACAGGGGCATACCCAAATTGCCTGTTTCTTAAGAAGGTTTTCTGTTTGTTTTCTAAGCTGGGTTTACCTTATGATTCACAACTCACAGTGTATCCCAAGGGAGTTACTGAAGGCATTTTACCACACAAAGCGCCCTGCCTCTTGCGCAGGATTTGGAGCAAGGGTGTTCGGGGGAGGCCTCTTTGGAAGTTTGTTCCTACTCACGTCACATCCCCGGGGAGCCAGCCGGGCGCTGGGGGTGCACTACCACACACACGGCCTGCCGAATCAGCCTGCTTGTTTCAATTTACTGTCTCCTAGACAAGGCACCAACGCGCAACCGCGTCTGCGCGTCGACTCCACGGCAGAGCAAAATGGCAGAGATCACCTCTAGCTGTCACCAACAGGACGGGAAGACACCTTTGCTTCCCGCAAGCTCAACTGAAGAGGGCTCAAGGGGAAAGACAGCAAAAAAGAAACTGCGATAGCTTTTCTAACTTGAAAAATGTCGAACACCACTTCTAAGTACCTTCCAGGGTTACAGACAAGTGATGCATCATACTTTGAAACAGATACAATTCTCAGCATGACGCAAACCTCTCGAAGGACATAAAATATCAGATTTTAAATTTTGGACAAATTTATGTATTGAGAGGTTGCCCCTAGAACAAGATTAAATTTGGTCCTTGAACACGTGTAATACTGCAGGGGGGGAGAGGAGTTTATACTGCTGGGAAGACAGATGACACAGCTACCTTAAAATCTAAGCTAACTTTCCAGAGCTCAATTACTAGAATATATCTCAGAGATGATCTATTGAGCAGGGAAAGTACCGTCCCAGGCATTTGATACACTTTGTATTTTATCTGCATGACAGGGTGGGAAATAAATGCCTCTCCTTTGGAATCAGTTTTCCCGAGGCAAATGGAAGGCCCTGCCCAGAGGGAGCCCAGGCTGGGGCTCAGGACAGGGGTTTCTGTCGCCCGCCCTGCGCTGCCCTGCAGAGAACACTTCACCCATCTACCGGGGCCGACAGTTCTGCCCTCCTTGGTAAAATGCCTTCAAACCTTGTGATTATTGCACACATTTTTAGGACTCTCACATCTCTCCCAATAGCCAGAGCCACAAGCCTGCAAATGCATTTGCAGTGTAATCTCATAGTAGTTAAGTTTATGGTAAAAATATCTATTTTTTTTCATACTATCTCCCAGGCCTCGAGAGACCCAAGCTATGGGCTGTCTTAAGGCAAAGTCACGATATATCCAATGAGTTTGTAAGCCGCCAGTCGACACAGAAATTTGCTCACCTGCCCAAAGATACAAAAAAGGCTTAAGAGTTAAGTGACATATGAAAACGCAGGCAAACCATGTTACATACTCAGCTCCTCCTCTCAAGTACGCCAGGCCTAATCTTCATACCTCAATGACCCAAAATACACAACTGAAAAGGTCCCATAATAACCTTAAATTCCTTCATTCAGTTTAAGATTCGATTCAATTTTGCACCAGTTTGCTCTAAAATGACTCTATATAAACCTACACTTACCGGTTCCCAACGTCTAAAAAGATCAAGTGTTAACCGCTTGTGTATCATTTACTCAGTTTTATGAGAGAGGATCTATAAGCAGCAAGAGCAAAACCCTGATGAGGGGAAAAGGGCAGGAAGGGGGTAGAATACACATCCTAATGGAAATGCACAGCTCTTCGGTATGCAATTTGCTGCAATTCTACACTTGTCACAGATACTACAATTCGGTTGACGGTAGTGTCAATATTTACTTCACTTAAGTAGGAACTTGCAGAGCATTTCAATACAACGTTGCATAGCATCAGTTAGCGAACACACTGAAGTTAATTTACTTGCAAATGGCATTTCTCAAGTTCTTAAAAGTTAACAACCTTCATTAAATGCCTTTAATCAAGATGGAAAATGAGGAATCTTCTCCCGAAGTGTCATTTTAAACTTTTATCCCTGCATTATCTTCTTTTGAATGCTGAAGCAATGGCAAGCACTTATCTCATGTCTCTCTTACAGCACAGAGACTGCTCTTTCATTATCAGTTTTTAAGAAGCTGTAAACCTATCTCAGCTGCTTGAATTCTTCATGAGAGGGGAAAAAAAACTGTAATGATGTACATATCATCTGCCTCTGGGAAAATAAAAACTGCCAGTGATATGCTGGGAAAGATCTCCTCAGACTCCTTTCACACAGCGTTGCAGTGGGTTTATTGTAACCAACCAGTGTAATTTGAAATAACATTCTACACTGTACTGACTGCAATCCCCTAAAAAAAATCTCAGTTCTGAACGATGAATAAGAATGCTATTTGGGATCCCATGTTTACAGCTGCTCACCGATTGTGTCACATTTGCAGAGCTTCCAAGAAAAAAAAGGAACTTTCTTCCTCACTGCTGAGACTAACAAATTGATGTCAAATTCAGTACAGCGTCAGAACTAGAAAGCCTGCAAAACTTAACACTTTTTCCATAATTAGCTAAAAATAAGGTTGCATAAGTATATCCCAATGCCCTACCAAAATCAGGGAGAAGAGTAATATGTAGAACAGGACTCCTACGTTCTGGGAGGCCATGAGCTGTACAAGGCCCAGACGCACATGGGAAACTAAAAATCTACATCTTATTACTGCCCTGCTAAACATGCCATTTTGCTTCTCTTTTGTGCCCCAAAAGTTTGCCCATCCATAATATGGGGACTGTATAGAACACTATAAGCTCTCTACAGAACACTATAAACTCTATACTTCGACAATCTGGACCCTCAGCTACAAACTACAGCTTGCTGCAGATGCTGCAGCAAACTACAGTTGCAAAGCTGCTGCTAGGGCTGTTTTTGTTATGGACTGCTATTCAGAGGGACAGGAATTTCATGAAGTTCAAAGACAAATGCAAAGTCTTGCACTGAGACAGAGTAACGGTCAGGCTGGGGGCTGACCAGCTAGGCAGAAACTTGCAGAAAAGGACGTGGAGGTCCCCATGGACAAGTGGCCCATGAGGCAGCAGCTTGTTCTTGCACCAAGGAAGACCAAGCACATTCCAGGCTGCACTGGCAGCAGCGCAGCCAGCAACTGCAGCCAGGTTATTCCCCTCAGTTCAGCACCTGCAAGGAGGCCCCTGGGGAGCAATGTTCAGTTGCAAGCTCCCAAGCACAACGGCTGCTGCACTGCTTGCTTCCAGCTTCCATTTTAGACAATTTCTCTGGTTCTGGCCGCATGCCTCTCAAATAGGCATCCTTGCTCCGGACTTTGCTCCCAACTTCTCCAGCTGCGGCAGAAGAAAAATGACCAGTTTACCAGCCACACTGTGAGAACTGCCAATATTGCCAGTGAAAACCAAAGACTGGAGATCCTTGTCTCATCACTTAATGACTGAGAAACAGCTGGGACACTGAAAGCACCAGTTCAAAGATGGAGGCAGCAGCAACCAATACTTGAGTTTGACTTTTCTCATAGCAAGAGCTTAGAATCTAGGTAGAAGACAGAAGGTAAAGCCTAAGAAATACTACACTGAAGGTTTATGAAATATTTTTAAATGGAAAAAAGTGCTATCTAAATATGTGCTGAAAATAATTATTGGCAATGAACCGAGCCCTCCAGATGTGACAGGAATGCAGTGATCTGTGAGTCCCTCGGAGACAGCAGTACAGATGCAGCCCATCTGTTGCATTCTCTACACGACTGATCCTTTAAGGACCAGAAATTTTAATTTAGCAAATAAAATGCAACTTAGATTCTGCAGAAGTTAATGATACTCACCTGGGAAAACCTGACTTTCAACTCCAAATAAGAACAGAATAGACTGCTGTCTGGTTCCAGATCCTGATCAAGACCCAGCAGCTGAAAACTCCAAACGTTTTTTTAGAAAAAGGCTTCTTCGTCAAGTGCTTGTATTACCTTTTTTTCCTAATTTTGTTGAAGATCAAGGATGATTCACTGGTAATTTCACTGGCAAATTTCAAAAGAAGCATTCCTAACACAGAGAGCCCCACATATGCTTTAATTCAAGAAGCATCTATAACCTCACAGCCTTTGCAGGTGAGCAGCAATAACTCCATTAGCCTGAGGCCGTGTCTTCATTTGCCTGGGTGGATGTTCTCAATGCGAGTCAGCTGGCAGGGGACAGAGCCCTCAGACAACACGGACACCGTGGTATTTTTACACCCACTACCTAGTTTAGGTATCCTCGCAAATTTTCTACAGTCTAACATGAATTACCAGCTCTTTGCCCTAGAATTTTGCTACACGTTGTTTTTACCTGAAAGGACAATAACAACTTTGTTTCCCTGTGAAAACCGCAAGGCCAAAAGGCTGTCCACAGCACAACAAAAAGTAAAATACACCAATTATAGAAAGAAGAATATTTTAAAATAGATAAGGTGAGAACTTCTCCTGATAACAAGGCTGAGAGAATGTTTAGAGTTCTCTGCTGTATACAACAGACTTGCACAGCTGAGTTAACCACATCCCAAAGTTGTGTTGCTAAATATATATATTTATTACATGTTTTTCTCTTCATATTATAAAGATTATGGCACTGATGAAGTCAGATCCATGCAATTATTTGCCCTAAGAAGACTTTTTTTTCAGCCTATATAGTGAAGATCTTTCTTCCCCTCTTTCAGAATTTGCTTTCTAGCAATAGTTCGTATGTGGTTACAAAAATATATCTCATATACATTCACCGTAGCTTTCTGCAACACAAAAGGCATCTGGAAAGCACTTTGATTTCCACGCCATGATTAGGCATAAGTTAAGACGTCATTCTTGGCAGACAAGCTGCTTCTCCATCGAAGAAACAGTTATCTATCTTCCATTTAAAAACACTGATTAGCAAATCTCACAGCACTTTAACAACACATGCAGTCAAAACATTACTGAAACTACTGTGTTTCTCCCAAGCTGGAAGGATGTTAAAAACTTAAATGATTCACTTGCAGCTGATCTAGAGATGAGAGTGCTGCCATTTATATTTTATTGTCAAACGCTTAAAGGATCAAATTCAAATAAAATACACAATATACAAGCTTCAAAGCACACATTATCTTGAGCATCTTGTTTCCCATTAGCAAGTCAAAATAAAGAAGGCATGGTGAACACTTTGCTTCAAAAGCAGATCTCTAGAAGAAATAAAGATTTCCGTTGTTTGGGGGCTCATTTAAAACTCTTGTTTTTTTTCCCAAACCGCTGAAACTGGATGAAGATGCAAAGCTGATCCTCCCCCTCGAGGGGGGATGCACACACAAGGCCACGTGCTTAGCTATTACATCATCCGCACTCAGGACAATACTGAGCCAGGCTGGCAATTAAATTTAAGAGACATTTTCTTTCGCCTTTGACGAAGGACAAGTATTTGCCACAAAGACAGGCTCGCAGTGAAAAGGCTTATCTCACATTTCGCTTGGCATGACATTACAAAACGCTAAAAGTCTTTAAGAAGCACTTCCAGAATGAAGTTTATGCATGAAGACTGTCATGCAAACGAAATCCTAGTGCCAAACATATCAAGAAACGACAGCTCTCGAAAAGCACTTTCACTAATTTTTAAATGCTTGCACTTTATTAGGATGTAAGAAATGATTATCAAGACCTCTTTCAAGGTATAGGGAAAGGCCAGGTATGAAAATCACTTGTGTTTTTCCAAAACAAATTTAAGAAGTAATACTGTTTTGCTGGTACACTTTCACTTTGTTCTTATAACATCAAAAAGTACAAGACAAAAAAATAAAAAGTGCCTAAGACTTAAGAATATGATGAAAGAGGAGACGGTTTTAGAAGACCACAAGCTAAAATAATATTTGCAGATAGCAAGTACAGAAGTGCTTGAAGCTGCCAAAGCAGTGGCTTTATTTAACCTATTATGTATTACTGGATTTTAATTAAAGTATTTAAGAATATGGATTTGTCTTTAAAGGCATCGTTCTCTCTGCATTAAAATGCAAATACACAATCTTCAGAACTATTTCAATGAAGCAGCATTTAATTTGCTAATTGACTTCTAAAGTATTAAAATGCAAAAATCATTAGTCACAGCTAAAACCAAGAACATTTTTCAGTGAATGTACCAAAACCATCAACAGTAAGTGACCATGTTTGCTACCAGAGTTTGCTTAAGCAAAGCACTGGGTGGCTACCTTTTTTTCTCTATGAAAAAGACAGGAAAAAAGAGAAGGGCAGGGGTAGAGAAGCAAGGAGAAGCATCTCGTCCAGGTCCCATGGCATATCCAGCACGTCCTCTGACAAAGGCAAGCGTGTGATGCACAGTCACTGGCTGCTCCCCACTGCTTTCTAGCAGCAATTCTGCACAACATTTTAGTTTCTATCATGTCAAAACGCTCCCTGGCTAAACGCCGTTGTTGCCCCCAGAAGCACCAAAATTCAGACCCAGAGACAAAGCTCCACACTGAGCCATCCTAATCACTTCCTCTTGCAGACAAGTTTTGGTGAGATGGTTAAATATTTATTTTCACAAGCATGCAGGGATCGCTGAAGATCACGGCCATGAGAGGTGTGATCCCCTTCCTCATCGTCCCGCACGGGCCCCTCTGCCCCGGCTCTTCCCTGCCCTCATCCATCACCCGTTTCCCTGCCCCGCTCTCCTCCTCCTTCGCTCACCTCCCGCGGCCCCGGCACTGTCTCCCAGCATCACCCCTCAAACAGGGGTGCTGCTCTTTGAGGGTCCCCCTTGTATTTTCCACTCCAGCACCACTGATGCCTCCTGAGTCCTTCTGTTCCCTGCCCCTGTCTCTGCTGGTGCTTTCTTCCCACCACAGGAATCCTTCACCTGTTCAGAAAGCCCAGCCTGCCACCCAATACTGAGAGGACAGACCAACTGCTGAATTTAAATAAACCCCTATAACATGCATTAAAAAAAAAAAAATGGTTGGATTCTTCTACTCCAAGTAACTCTGTACTGCAGGAGGCCCAACACAGTAACAGAGAGGCCAGGACTGCCAAACAGCACCCACCTGGTCTGCCTGCCCATGCTGCAGTTTAAACCCACAGCTACTACATATATACACTGTATATATGTATATATGTCTGCTCCTGCAGACAAATTTCCAAAAAGGTGCGTTTTGACCTTCATAGTTCAAAATTTCACTTAAATGGGGTAAACAGAAAAGAACAAAGCTACCAAGCCCAGCCTAGCTCGTAATCTTTATAGGCCATCCTGTGACCCCATCCCTTTCCTTATCGCTGGATACGCTGTTCAGTGCTGCATTACGGAAAAGCTGACAATTTGAGTCACCTGCTGGGTGCCAGGAACCTAAGGGAAAAACGTTGGCCACCCCTCTGCACAGAAGCCAGTGCAAATTGTGGCCATGGGTTTGATGGGGCAGGATTAGGTGTCTCCTTGCCAGTGTGAGAGGTTAAATACTTTTCTATCCTGTGTTGGTAATAAGTTAACAGAACAGCAGATTTCCAGAGTGTATAATTCTTAAACAAAATATTAGCTTCAACACACACACACAAACTTGCAGTCCTCCTCCCTCTTTTGGATAGTATATATAGAAATCCTATTAGCTGGAGAGATCAACATTCTTATCGGAGTTTCCAGGATGCTGTAACATGCAAAATTAGAGCAGCTCTCTTAAGTGGGTCAATTATCACTACTGCACTTACAGCAGCTTTCCCCTCCCTCCCTCCCTGCAGCAGCCGTAATGGGCATTTAGCACAAGGACTCAAGCAGAAACGCTTGGAGCTGGCACACTCCGCAATGTAAAGTTCCTTTCCTCTCTTTTATTTTCAAAATCTAAAAAGGGCAAAGAATTTCACCCAAGTGCAGACTCTCCACGTTAAAATTAAAGTCTGCTCACAGAAAGATTCAATAACTTTTAGGGACAGGGCACTCTCGAGAAAAATGCTCTTTAGAGGTCACCCTCACCATTTTCCTACTGCATCCGAGTCATGCACGAGTGAAGGTTCTGGCTTTCCTGCCCGAGTGATCAGCAGAGCATCTCAGGGCCATTTACCACCTCCCCAGCCCTGTCTCCCAGACACAGAGCTGTATGGCCAGTCTTATAGGCTTTGGGTCTTGTTCTTCTTAAGGGGACATTTTTTAAAAGGCACTGCAAAAAACAGATGCAAGTGGAACAACCCAAGTGTTGACGCACAAGGCCCCCAACATCACCTTAGGATGAAGACATCTGCAGGAGACTCAGACATGACCCAGCAAGAAAATCTTGTCTTTCCCTCTGAGAGAAAAGATGAAATTTTATTCTCTCACCAAAATACTTTCCTCTCCCTGTTCAGCAGAGAGGTGTGAGGCAGTGCTGTTAAGTGAAAAACTCAGATGATCCTGCTTCACTCCATGGAAAGAGGCCAGGATACACTGGCTTCAGGTCATGAGCCCTGCTGCTCAGTTGAGTAGTCCCAGCATTGTCTTGCAAGAGGGTGAGCAGGAGAAATGAGGTGCAGAATTTAAATTTCCACTGCTGCCACTGGCTGCCCTCTGCCCTAAATTTCCATAGCGTTTTTTCTTCTAGTACAAAATAAGAACGATCACGAGCCTTGCATCACAGAACAGATGGACTATATGGAAATACATGCAACTAGTACAGGGGAAGAATGGCCACATCATAGTTCAGGTTGCAAATTTTCATTAATAGGCTAAAAAACCTGCACCATGCAATTTAAATGTCACTTTTAAAGCTACATCTTGAAGTGAGGGCACACAGCTTTTCCAAGACTTCTTTAGGTCTAGAAAGTAGCATTCTACCACTTTTTACTACACAAAAAAGTCCGGGAAAATGAAATAATCTGGCTTAGTAAATATCACATGTATTTTCAACAATACGGTTTAAAAATCACCTTTTGCTCTCTTATGTCCTTGTCACACTCACCACTTGCACACAAAAAATACTGAGTGCAACTCTAATCAAAAGTAAAAGGGCAGCGGCTGAAAAATAGAAGTCCACAGCAGAAGAAAAACTAAAAGTTTTTATTAACTTCTTAACTAAAGCTCTAAAATTTTGTTGATTAAAGTCTAATTTCAAAAGCTAACTTTTTAATTGGGAACACTAGGGCCTGCTGGCTCCAGCAAGCTTGGTGGAGGTCAACAGATTGTTGGAGACCTAATTTTTCATTTCTAATAAAAAAGGAAGCCTTGCCCTTTTCATTGCAAAGACAGACCTTGAAGTGTGAGGAGGGAAACAAAGAATGTATCCATCAAAGGCTCTCATGGTGAGGTTATACAAAGCCTCCCGAGACAGTGTGGGAAGCCAACAGAGTTTGCAAACGCTCCAAAGGAAATTAGCTGAACTTGGCCTGCAAATTCCAAAAACGGAGAATGGTTCAGTAGCTGGTACCTAATCTAGGATCACAGAGACTCAAGTTCAATTCCTCACTCCATCACAGATTTTCTGGGTAGCTCTGAATGTATCTCTCCACTCCAGTTCTGCACCTGGAAAATGAAGATAAATACTCTCAACTTCCCCTTACTGCGACATGAAAATAAACACATTAAACTGGGAGGCAGTCAAGTAACTTGGCAATGGAGCAGGAGCACTGCACACAGATAGGAAATCCACGTGGAAATAACAAAGTCCTGCCCTGTTCCACAAGGAGATGCCCAGTGACATCTTCCTGACCCTTCCTCATGCCAAAGGGAGGTTCATGGAGCGTGGAAAGCGCGGAAGTATCCCACCCCTTCCAAGCGAGCGCAAGCTCCCATGGAGCCCAAGGGGACCAGACTTTCTCCTGCTCACCACCCTCAAATTCAGGGCCGCCCTCTGCTATGCCAACCGCAGGCAGGTTCCTCCAAGCCCACCTCAGAAGAGAGGCCCAACTTGGGTGCCCTCCTCCTCCCACCTCCTCCCGTCTCCTCCGCCAACAAACACGGGCCTGTTTGCACAAGATAGCGGCGAGGGAGCTGCGCGAGGCTCTTCTCGTGTGGGAAAGGGCTTGTTTACTGAGCGCCACTAAGAGCTTTAAAGGAAAAAAGGGGAGGGTGGGGACAGGAGACAGACACATTTATCTCTGATAAAAAAAAATAGGCGATAGGGTGGAAAACACTACAAGCAAAACAGTGTCACTTTTGTTTTGCTTTTTAAATGAGAGTCACACATAGCAAAAAGTTAAAAACGGAATAAAAAGTGCCTCGATTAAAACAAATTGATCCCCCCCAGGAAAATCCTAGCGGAGCCTCTCCTTGTTTTGGCATGACCCCGGGGCAGCCCCAGGCCGCGCTAATCCCCGAGTCAGCCCCAACCTGCGTTTGACTCCGGCAAAGCGCCGGCAGCGGCAGTGCCAGCTAAAAAGCTCTTTGTTTCCATTCGGTCATATGCAGGGCTGGAAAAGCTGTTCAAAACATTAAAGAGAAACAAGCGAAGGCTGTTGCTATTCCAAGAAACAAATTAGGAGCCGGATCCCGCAACGTACGGAGCGTTCGCAGCGCCAGCTAATGTCGGACGTCACAGGATCGCTCCAAACTGGAGCCGGCGAGTAGGGCAGCCAATTCTGCCAAGCTTCACTCAAAATCATTGCTTCTCCCATATGCATTTGTCTTTATTGCTGGCACTAACAATATAAATACATTCTATAAAGAGAATATTATTAAAGTTTTCAGCGGTTGCTCATCAAAAGGACACAATGCCTCTCAAATTTAGCTGCCACCTCCCAAATTTACCTGATAGCTAATATGCCATCTTCTCTTTAAAAGCAAATAAATGACAAGCCATGTTAAAGTCACTGCCTTGTGTATTTCCTGTGTGAAATGGCCTCGTGGAAAACAAATATGTAAAATGACTTCAGATCTCAAATGCAGTCCTAACTTTTCCAAAGAACTATAAATAAAAGCTGTATTTCATATGCTTTTTACCTGATAAAAAAGGTATAATTTAAAGAAAACATAAAAATACACTTTTATTACTTAAATAATATTTTGCATTTATGTATTAATTAAGCATTACGTAAAGAACTAAAGAGAACAATGTTTGTCTGTTGCGGACTGAGGTTTATTCAGGAAAAATTCAGACCGTTCCATTAGACTCGGCTAGAATTTTCCTTGCACTTGCACAGAGGCTGACTGGCAACACGTACAGTACAAAAAAGAGAAGGCTAAGCAGATATCCACACAAGATAATACATTCCATCCCTCAAACTGAGCTCAGTGCAGACAATTAAATCCTGTTCTCCAAACCCTTCCCACTCCTTCAGTTCTGCCACTGGTGAGGACACAACATTTCTTGCATTTGGCTATACCTCCCCAGGCCACAGCTTTGCTCTTTCTACCGATTTTTTAAGAAACACGCTGCCTTCTGTTTTAAAGGCCAACCCACTCCCATCGAACCTCTCCAGCCTCCACAACTCCCACATCGCTTCACTCATTCATTTGGGCAGCCCAAAACCAAGCCATTGCCTCTGACTTCTGAAAATGCTGCTCTCTGCATCTTCTGCCTCTTTCCTCTCAAATATAGGCTCTGACCATCAAAGTCCTAACTTCCTTTTTTTAAATTCCTCCCCAATAATTTCTTCACAAAAGTTCTGTTACAACAATGAACACTTTAAACTCTCTAAATCTACAGCTTAGTGGTACTGTATAAATCTAAAAATGATATAAATACTGATATATTTGGTACAGCATCTCTCTCATCTCTGCATGCCGTTCTTGACTGGCTTCTCCAGAAGCCCAAAGCCAGCTGGAAAGCATTTCATTCCCCTGAATTCACAACTTCACTCTTGCAAAAGCCTCTTGCCACTTTGCCATCCTTTACAGGTGCTCTTGGTCCTTCTGGATGGAATGCTGCCTCCTCTTGCCCATTTCTATATTGCTAATCTGGAAACAAACCCAACACCCCCAGACCAATGATTATAGTTAGTCTATGGAGACTTGAGTGTATTTTAATTTCAAAAGTCAGCAATTCACACCTGTGGCTCTCAGTTTTCAAAATGTCTAGGGAACAGGTAAGATATCAGAAGAGGAAGGGATAATTCAATGTTCAAAATCCACATTTTCCTGCCCTCTGGTTTTAAAGTACGCAGGACCTGAAATACTAAAAAAGACTAATGTCTTTGCAAAACGCAGTCACAACACATCTACTATAACCTGAACTCACTCTCCCAAAGTAGAAAGCCACTATCTTTAGCTATTTTCAACAGGAATTCTTAATGTCAACTGCAACATGAAGTTTACATAATGGACTTTAAAAGTCAACACTAACAAAAATGCACCATACAGTCACGCACCACCACTTCCCGATTCCCAGATGGCAAAGTAACCACACAAGAGAAGATGAAGTACTTTGTGACATTAATATAGACAATAGGGACCATCCTTGCAGTCTTATTCATATCATACTCCTAGTATTTTATACAGGCAGTATCACACAGGAAGTATTTTCCATTAATGAGAAGGGGAAAAAAAGCAGGGGAGATAAATTCAGATACTTATAAAGTGCCAACCAGACTGGTACGTGTTGCACAAAACAGAGATACAGGCTGAAACACTTCAAAGAGGATGTGAAAGAAAAAGGCCTTGTGGTTTGTCGCAAGGGTTAGCCACGCTTGCTACACAGATGCTGCTGCACTATAACATACCTGCCTGCCTTTTACACCCGTATTGCTTCAGATCCTTTTTATCACCACCAGAGGAGAAAAGTGGATTTGCATATTATGGCTAGGCTATCATTTGGTAATATTAAATAATGACTACAAATAAATTACTTCTAAAAAAGTGACACGAGCTTAAAAAATATTGGCAATGCTTGTAATTCAGTATTGCCTTTACAGTAATGATAGTCTTATACTATTCAAAGTTTATGGAAAGATTTTGCAGTAGAAAAATATCAATAGTAAGGCCTTCCTTTTATAATTTCATTATTCCTGCAAAAGAACCTTTTTAACATGCAAATACAAAGACCACAACATTATCACACAGCACTAATTCTAGGATTCTGAATATAGTTTCAGAATCTAAAAAAAGATCTTAGATCAGTAAAGAAGCTTGAGCTGTCCAAGTGCTACCAGAAATATAAAGTAAACTTAAAGAAATCAGATCAAATACGATACTGGCAATGCTCACATATTGCTTAAAGCTGACGAGGAGAGCTAACTAATGCAATACGGAAGTGATTTCTTACATTCTCTTACATTTGTGATACTAAATCTTAATTCCAGTAATTGAAATATAGATAAATAAAAACATAAACATGAAATGAATAAATTTGCATGTTCATCAGCATATAGAGTTTACAGGGAAGTTTACAAAGTTCTACAATACAAAAATAAGGACAGTCTACAGCAAGGAGTGCTCACTGGCAACTTAAATCTATCTGTGATGAAATCTTCAGTCACTGAATTGCCTTTTTCTCCTAAACCAGAACAATGATGATATTGCCCTTCGCACAATAATTAAAGGAAGGAAATTAATGCATCTTGATGGGAGGCCTAGTGAACTCAGATCTGCTCTTTCATGCAGACAGCACAGGAGGTTTGGGGTTAATTTTTGGAATTAGAAAAGAAAAAAAAACACACTAGCAAAGAGCAGGAAAAGTATTTTTTAACCACTTATAAAATGTTAAGAAACAAGAAATTAGGACTTACTGAGGGGAGGCGGAGTGGAATTAATAGATCCTTGTAAGTAACACTAAGTACCATACATTTAGAAAGGGGAAAAAATTTACTTGAACGTAGGAAAAAAAAATCCCACACACTTCATTATACAAAATCAGCAGTTATGAAATTACCTCCTAAATACTTACCTTCTCAAATTTAGAAAAGCATCAAGCTAAAAAACTGACTGACTAAAAGCTGGGTTTTTTTTTTTTTACTGCTACTGCAGGAACAGTGGTCTTCCCACCCCAGATCAACAGCTACGGTGTTTTATCTAGGGGCCCAAGTGCTAAGCGATACTGAGTGCAGGTGAAAGGATACGAGGAGTCCCCTCGGTGCGACACACCAGGTAGAGACAGGCAGCAATGACGTGGGTCATCTTCCTGCCGCGCGTGAGGTGCTTGCTCACAGCCATCTTGAAGAAATTGAAGGCGGTGTCCAGACAGTGCTGGTTGAGTTGGAGCTGGTTTCCCAAGTGGTGGATCT
>NW_010586735.1:11450-33940 GCF_000705375.1 Tinamus guttatus
GCATTCCTGGAACCCAAACCCCATTAGAAATATCATAAAAACCAGCAGCAAGCTCCAGAAAATTACTTGGATGCTTGACACCAGCTCTGTGTAACTATTGGGATTTTATTTATGAAACACCCACTCCGGGCAGCATACTCAGGGCTGCAAGCAATGCTAACATGGCTTTAACATATTTCAAAGAACAAATAAGCTGTCATTACAGGGAACAGGAATGAAAACGAGAAGAAGTTCTTTGTGTGTGAGTGTTAAACCCCTTTTCAGATTTGCTCAGGAATCTTTTCTTTTTTTTTTTTTTTGGTCTCAAGGCTGAAGTTTGTAAAGCTTTCTCTAGACTTTGAGCAGTGTTTAATGATCTTTAATGATGTTTAACCTGTTAAAGCAGGTAGCTTTCTAGCAGTAAACTTAATAGCTATGCATATTTGAGGGTGTAGGTACCTGCAGTAAGTGTGTAATGCAGCCCATATATGAAATCTCCTGTCTCCAGAAGCACAATCCTTGGGTGTGAGGCTGTCCCCCCGGGGCCAGTGTTTGCCCTCCCACTAGCTCCCATTAGGCAGGGTCAACCCTAGGGGCAGAAGTTTCAAACTTCTCCTAACTAGTCAAATATGGGAAGCTGTTACACAGCAAACAATCTCAGTATGTTGGGAGCAAGGGCCATGGGCCACTCCATTCCTCGGCCTCCGGTGCACTCGCATATATTGCTTAGTGGAGGGTGATGCCTGTGTGCTGGCAACCTGGCCAACTGGCAGCCCGAATCACAGGGGAATCACCCCAGAGCCTTTGGGCTGGGAGGCTGAGGGTCAGAGGAGCTGATCCCCTACACTTTTTCAAGGTGCAATGCTTGGTTTACGGGACTGAACACTCTGGAGGAGCTAATGATTCATTTCCTTGGCACTCATAAGATTTCAATGCTTTTTTGCTCTGAGAAATTCCCTTTCCTGTATTCCAAAGGTAGTTCTCTAAAGTGGTATTATGAATTATGATAAAGTCATTCTATAGAGAATGTACCAGAATAGCAGTTCAATATATGCAATTTAATATTCCATTAGCAGAGGAGGCATTGGTAAACTCAAACGTCTGGGATCATATTTAAATAAAATAATACACGGCATTTAGGGAAATCAACCTCTTATCTTTTAATGTCACCACACTTGCATTCCATATTCATTTTGACTGCTATACAGTCATTATTTATCTTAAAATGTTCTGAGGAATTGGAGGATGGCTGTCAAATTTGCATTTCCACTAAATTCCATACAACAGACAAGTTAGATAATGTGTGTTCCTCATCTGTGAAATGTAGAAGACATATTGCCTGACCTGGAAAGATGTTTTTTAGAATAAATCAATTAATAAATTGCTTGAGAGCAATTATCATGATGGAGATGTATAACATTAGTGAGCAGATGAGATATGCGTACAATTTAAGGACACATTAGCTTGATATTAATATCTTCCCTCTTGACAGATTTTCTTTTTTTTCCTATCACTTTTTTTTAATATAAATTACACTAAGATTCATTTTTAAGTATCATGTTGGAACAGATAAACAGTACGTTCTTTACTGTACACATTACAATTTAATGTGCGACAGTCAGGTACATCCTGCAAGCAGTTCTCTCCACGTTTAAGGCTTACCAAGGGATCCCCTTCTGTTTCACTCTGTGGAACGTGCTTTGAGGTTGTTCCTTCTTTTGCTGACGCGTAACCTTCGTACCCAACATCTTCTGGTCTCAGCTGAAGCAGCGATGGCCACTCATGCTGCAGCGATGCCGAGCTCCATGGATAGGTATCAGCTACCCATTTGGAGGGATCCTCCCACGGTGCCCTCTTCCCGTACATCTATAGTATGGACATAATACATGGAAGTTTTTATCCTATGGAGTTTTCAGGACTAGTTGCAATAGCAGGCCAAAAGTAACCAAACGTATCTAGACCATTTCAATGAACTGTTTGCTTGCTATCTCAGATAGGATTAGAAATTCAAGCAACCATAGCTCCACTAGTGCTTCTTCAACACGCAGCGTGGCTGCATGTTGAAAGGGACTTCAAAACTAGTGATACTCGTAGATAACAGTGAGTTGCAAGTTTTTGATACCACATGAAACAAAACCTTCAGGCAATTTACTTTAGGCATATCAGTGAAAACTGTATCTAAAATATTCAAGTTACATTGATTTTGTCTGAAAATAATTAGGAAGTGCTGGTGCCAATTGTTTTCTTCTCCTAGTAAATCTGGATCCAGAAGCATGGGAGAAGACGTGGTCCACAGCATAAGTCTGAGACCTTTCTCAAGTTAAGAGAAGGAATCCATGAAGGTTGGGATTCCCCTGCTGTGAAGCACAGCAGTGCTTACAAACCTGGCATGAGGGTAGAAGGAAGAGTGAGTGAGAACCCTCCACGTTTAGGAGGTCCTCACTCAAATGCTCCCCTGTGCCTCACTGCAGTTCACGAGCAACATGTTAACTGGGAGACCCTGAGCTGCCACTTTACACCTTCCCTCCAGCTATGTTGTCTGCAGTAAAAAAAGACACGTTGGGATTGAGAAGAATTCAGCAGTGCTTTCTGTGATCTGGCCCAGCTCAAGCAGCCTCAGCAGCATAATACTGTCAGGGAATACTCTATGGGACATTCAGATGGGCCACGCTCCTGGCGAGGAATAAAATAGTTACGGATTTTAGTGCTAACGCCACAGAGATGTGCTCATCATCACAACAGCTGCTCCCAGGCACTTGCTGATGCAGCATTCCAGGTTAGGCAGCCAAGTTCCCTATATTATGCACAGGGATAACCCGGCTCCTTATGCCCTTCACAGAGGCTAGGCTGCTTAGCAGGGATCTGCCTAAATGAGCCAAGAGGAAATATTTTTGCAGGGAGGTAGAAAACTATCTCCAGGCTGGAGGCAGCACTTCCTTCATTCTGGATTAACAGATCCAATCTTTTCTGGAATCTGGGACAAGGATTGTAGATTCTGGGTCTCACATATAAGTTTGCTAAGTACCAGGCTCAAAAGCCATTTTCCACTCTGCTCTGGATCTAGGAACATCTAACTATATCATGCAAAAGATTTCTGTGCATCATTAAAAATGTTGTTCCATGGATGTCATCCAAAGCATCTAAAAATTGGAAAGGTTCATGAAACGCTGTATTTTCTTCTGTCTGCTGCCATCTTCTGCTCTAGAGCTGAACTTTTCATTTAAGTAGGTACCCTGAGTATTTGGAAAAATATGAGCATGAAGCCTATTACTGTTTTTTATAGCTGGTCCAAACAAGCACTGTTAATCTTACTGTGGCTGCTCTATCAGAAGTTTGGCAGGTTTTTGCACAATGTCTAAAGACTCTCTAATTCCCAGAGAGATAAGCAGTTCTAGCAAAGTGTGAGATATGCAACAGGCAAGATTCAAAAGCTCCATCTCGTCAATATGACACTATGTCAGTGCAAGGTGATAAAGACATTGCAGCTGCTTGCACAGTTTTTTTTTTTTTTTTTGACTGGTCCAGGACAATCCTCTCTGCACCATGCAGTAATTTCTTTCATGTGTGGAAAAAACCTGCCTTTCCATTATGTATCTTTTCACAGGATTGCAGTACATAAAAAGAAAGCAAAAGGGAAAAATCCAATAGGAAAAAAACAAAGACTGGATTATTTTCAAGATTTAGGTTTGTTCAAGAGATGTGCAATGGTCCTAATTCCTTACTTAAGGGGGAGAACATACAGTGCCATATACGGTAAAACTATTTGCACCCCTGCTATTAAGGTAGGAGAAACTTGACTAATGTGTAATGGAGACGCTGCTAACCCCTAGCTCTGAGGAGGGAAGGGTGGAGGCACCACGAAGCACTCTGACCTGTCATCCATGATGTGGACAGAGCAGGGAAAAAACCTTAGCCACAGAGGAAAGGGAAAGTTGAGAGAGACCAAAATCTGGGAAAATATAGTGCTGTAAGTTACAAGGGCAAAAACAAAGCCAATTTGCATGTTCAACAAAGCCAAAAAGTAAGTTAACTCTATCTGGTATGATAAGCTCAGTAACCAGATCCTCTGCAAGAGGATCAGATGGAACAAAGCTCTTTGGTTACACAGTGTAGGGGCTCTTCCATGTGGTGACAGGCTGAGCCTGCCTCACTCAGGAAGGCAATACAAGCTGTATTCAACATTGCTGTGAACTCTGTTCAAATGGTGGGAAAAGGAAAACCTTCCAGCAGGCATGGAGGAGAAGCATGGGTCAAATAAAGACAAATTACATTTTAGGGTAAGAGCAAGTCAAAGCAAGTCCAAAGCTGTTTTCTATAAACTTACTGCATTTTTTTTTCTTGTAAATACACAACACTGGGATGCATTGCTTAAAACTATCTCCAAGAATGCCTGTGAAACTAATACACAAATTTTCACTGAAGTAAGCAACTTACCTGAAGCCCCTCTCTCACAGCTTCCAGAAGATACGGTACTAGGGAATAGTTCCAGAGGTCTGTGAACCACACTCGGGAGCCATCAACATCCATAGGGCAGGGGAGGAAAAGGCGGGGACCTGAGAAGTCAAGTTGTGTATTATTACACATGTTGAACCAATTGGACACCCTAAAAATAACCTTTACAAAACTAAAGAAAAATTAGTACCGGAGCAGACTCCAATGAAGGAAATGGTAATATGAGACTACAACTACTGAGCTATCAGTGCTATTATTAAAAATGAACTAGTGCCACTTTATGTAATCCTAAGACCTGACAACACTTGCACAGCAAAAAAAAAAAAGGAAACTTTCACTGGCACAGCTATGTTAAAGTGTGATTTTCTGTTAACATAGCTATTTCACTAGAAGACCTCAGGTATATGTACATCTCCCACCTGTTCATTTGCCGAACCGACAGACCCAGTGTTTTTATTGCTGTAATTATGCTGCAATGTGAAAGCAGGAAAAAAAAAATTAAACTTCGAAGACTTGCTATTGAGGTCATTTTTGGTGTTGAATTTTTAAAATGATGATCATTTACTCAAAGGTCTTTAGCAACCAGGGCAGAAAAGCTAAGGAATACATACTTTCTCATTAATTTTTACATTTTCTTTTCAATCCGCTGTTAATACTAAGCAGGCAATTTCCCCACAGCGATTTTGCATTTCCCATGGTAGAATGGGACAGATTTTTTTCTACAAAAGGAAATTCAACCTTTACTAATCTCTGCTATGCTCAGCTTTCATCCTTATTTCTAACCACTGGAACAGGACTCACCAATGGTTACATCTGAAGAGCTGTGCGTTTCTAGGAAGCTGTTGAGATGATGCCACGTTTTGGGGATCCAGTCAATGATTTTCATGAGCTCATTATTGCGTACGTTCTTTTCTATTTCAGTCTCAATCAGTTTCCTTCTCAGGTATCTGCCCAAAAAACCTTTAACAGGCTCTGTGTGGTTAGCACACAGCACCCACCTGGGAAGAAAGGATAAATGTCAGGTAGCAATGAATAGCTAATATACCATATCCTCTTGAACATACAGATGAAAATGATGTCATGAGGTCCAAAGGCTGGTGAACCAGGAGCAAACATAAAACAGCTCTGATAAACCACCAGCTTGTATTTTTTCCTTATTGCCCTCTGCTGCAATGTAATCAAGATAACAGGTTTCAGCTAGAATTCACCACAGCACTGCAGATAAATAGAAGGCGACAACCGTAGCATCATGCTAGAGATACAGGAGAGGTATCTTGTTTCTTCCACCAGAAGGAAAAAACACCACTTTGAGAGTTACCAATATAGGAGCTAAACCACTTTGCTGTGATGGATCTTTGCAGAAGAGCTGGGCTAAGAAAAAGGGAGTTTGAGAACTCTGTGCAAAAATGGACAAAATAAATACAGAGTAAATGTACCTGAAATTGTGATGAAGCTCCAGATTTGGTGAAGAAGAAACTCCCTGGTTCATAGTTCCAATAATATAGGGACTGGAAGAGAAAAGTAGCAGATTCAAGTGGGAATTTTGTTGAGGGACAACCCATTCCCATATCCTGAGAATATTCTGAATTGCACTAGACAAACTTTGGCAAGAGACCACAGATACATTTTAGTCTGAGATTTAAAGTATTTCTGAGCTGACCTCTTTTTTTGCATGTTTATTCTTGCATGTTCCTCCTTTCTGCACATTTACAATTTACTAGTGCCCAACTGTAACAAAGAACTAAGGCAAACCTGTGCATGTGTGCCTCATTATTTTGTAGCAGGCTTACAGTTTCAATTTCAGAAGCCAGGGCACCTCACAAATAAAACATAGTGCACAGCAATTTTATGAAGGGTTGTTCCTAAGATGGAGTTTTTGCAGTGGAAATACCCTAATTAATAAGCCAGTAGAAGTTTCCAGATACCATTATATGTATTATTCCTTGGCAATAAAGGACATTTGGTCAAGTTCACATTTCTGCACTACTGTGGCTCACAGGAAAACTGTAGGAAATGCAAGTCCATCAGCTATACAGCTGCTTCTGCATAGCATGGCCCATGGGGTTCACACATATCCCAGATTCCACTGTTATAAACTGGATTTATTCTTACTGTCTCATATCCTCTCTGCATGGTACTAATGAGCCTGTGTGATCTGATGGAGCAAAAGGAACAAGACCCTAATCCAGTAGCAAAAGGAACAAGACTCTAATCCAGTCAAGCATTTAAATCCGTTCTTAAATTCAATGCTACATTAATATCTCACTGACATTCCTAGGAGTTGTAAAAATAAGGGGAAGCAGACACCAGAAATATTGGGCTGAAGAAGGGGAAAATTATATGAGCACTCAAATCGAAGGACCTTTCTAAGGGTCTTCCTCATCTAGCTTAAGGGACTCTAAGGTTCCAATGGGACATTTTATTCTGCAAGGCAGCAAACACGTTTTAACTGTTAGTTAAGGTGTGTGAAACTTACCATTTATTATATTTACAATTGAGGAAACCATTGAAGATGTCGCTTAGTGAACTGATGTGGTGGAGGTTATCAAGAATTATGACCACGGGGAGGTCAGCACCATTGTTGTCAGCACTGCATTGCTCAGCCAGATTAGCCAGGTATTGTCGCAGATCCTGCCACAGAATTAACAAAGAAACAGAGAAGATTAGGCCAGTTAGACCAGGCATGTAACTACAGTGGAAAAGATTTCCAGAAAGAAACTGCTACAGGGTTTTCAAACTGTGGATAATTCAACATGATCAGCACAGGCAGGAAACTCTGCTCCTAAATTAGGGCAATACTGAAGTCATATGCGAGGAAAAACAAAGGCACTAAACATAAGGCAAGAGATTGAAGCATATCCATTTGGGGGATACATTCCTCAGGAACCTGCTATGAAATATCTAATCTCCAGTGGGAAATACGCTATTTCCAGTGGGCTGAGCTATTCTCACTGGCCCTCCAATTTCATGAATGCTGCACTTATATATCAAAACCAGCTAACTGTTACCCAGTCTAGGTATATAGAACTGCTTCTTCAGCTATCTCCTTTCAGCTCTCTCACTGAAAATCTGTTCAGTCTTTTGAAGATACTGTATCACATTTCTTAATTTCTTAATAAAGTTCCTTGTGTAAACAGGTATTTTAATTTTTTTTTCTTTTTCTTTTCTTTTTTTTTTCCTTGGTCAGCTGTCTAGCTGGCAGCCATTTAGTGCCAGAATAAAATAAAACGTTCTATAATCAAAACTTTTCATGTTTTTATTGACACTTCCTTGCTCTTGGGAGTCTGGGTTGGTTATTATTTAGTTGCAATATGTAACTTTTTCATTTCAAGAACTCTTTTTGTTAGGCTTTTTAAGATCTATGGGGAAAATCACGGATTTCTTCCAAAGAATAGCAGCCCCTATATTATTCAAGCATACTGCATTTGAGAATGACATATTTTTTTTTCTTTCTTATTATAAACCCAGAAGTTCTATGTAATCTTCACAGAAACAAAAAATAGGAATATAAAAAAAAGAAACAGGTACAACAAGCAATTTAACAGCAAGTCAAAGCTCTTTCTTCTCTGGGAAGATTTCCCTTTTAAATGCATATATGGTATAAGAATAAAATATGAACACTTTCCCTGCTGAAGTAAATGGCATCACAAATCATCTGCATAAAGACACTCAAAGGAGATGTTTTCACTGGAATGGTTATCCCATCCCTTTGGGATCTGCATCTTCTTCTTTCTTATATTAAGTTAACATTAATTATGTTCTGTGAAAAGCTGAAAGCCTGCACAAAATCTTTCATTTTCTGACCATCTTTCTGGATACCAAGTGAGGAAAATTCCCAATTTAGGATAACAGTTGAATCATATTATGGTAGGTAGCACAGTAGTGATATTAGAAGCTCGATAATCTGGGCTAAATAAATCACTCTGAGTGTAGTAAGATGCGTGAGGTAATTTTAGCCTGGTCAGATCCTGACACGCTAAGAACAGAAGTTACATGGGCATTTTACTCTGCATCTATACTTAAGGTGGGTTTCCTTCGGTGAGCAAAAATTCAGGTTTCCTTCACAGTGCTTCAATATTCTGTTTAGAACTGAGAGACCTGGTCTTCATCACTCACAGGATTGGAAATAATCCTTGTAGGAAAGGATGACAAATGAGCAACAAAACAGTATGCCAATTAGTAGGATCCATGCTGTGTCCTCACTACAAATGAGGCAATAGGTTACCATATCGGTGTGACTTACCTTGCTTGACTTGTGATCTACGTTAAAAGTTGCAATTGCATCCTCAGTTTTTTTTCTGCCAGACTTAGTTATTACATATTCAGCCAGTCTGTTAGCTAAATAGGTCTTTCCTGTGCCACTGGGTCCCGACAGAATAATTCGGCGATGCTCCATCAGTAAATTAAAGTACCGCTGCGTAATTGGCTTAGGAATTAATGTGTCAAACACAAAACTATCCAAACTGTTTTCTTCCACTCCTGGAAACAAAAGAAAAGGAAAATGGCTTGTCTCCATCCTTGCTAAGGTTTGGCCCAGCACCTGATAATGTCTATGCCATGCTGAAGGCAGGTAAGATACTGCTGCCTGAAGCAAACTCCCATGCAGGTTTTCATCACTGTAGGAAATATTTACATCTTTCCACAGGAGCTGAAAATTAAGCAGTAGCAGCGTGACTAGTTGGGTGGGAAAAACGAAATCAAAGTGAATGTGAAGAGAAGGCTCAGTGAGGCAAAGACGTGTGTTTCACACAATCACGACAGAAAAAGGTCAAAGCAACAGCCACAAGGATTACCAATTGTCACATCAATACATGCACAGTCCTTTTGAAGGTCTCTCTCCCGTCCAACAGCAAATCCCTACAGCTTTTGAAATGTTGCAGTTTTCTCTGTGGAACTGGGTTATGCATTAATTTTTCTGATCATAAGCTCTTTTTTTTTTTTCCTCCCTATTCAGAATTTTGTACTTTGCTATGACTTGAGAGTCAGACAGAGAAGGAAAGGGATATTCCTGGGTTTGCCTCAAAATGCTCTGTGTGGTAGGGGTCAGGCTACAGAAGGGTCAAGTCTAAAAGAAAACGAAGGGAAAAGGGGGGAATGCAGTGAAGAACTGTACAGTATCTGCAAAAGTATTCTTGTGGTTTTACCTTTGAGGTTCACAGTGATGACGTTATTATCTCCAACCAGATATCCACAAGGCAGCAGTTCAGGCACTTCTAAGCTGTGAGCTCTAATTACATCCCCTATAGAATAACTAGCAATGCAGTCAGAGCTTAAACCCAGGCTGGTAGCTGGATCCACTCGGAATATATATTCCTGAAATTATAAGAAAACTTAAATGTAAAAATAGATACAGTCATTGAATGAAGCAATACAGACACATACTTTGGTATAGATTAAGTCATATTTCAAGAAGGCTCTCAGAGTTGCATGAAATACAGAACTGTCTACAATCTAAATAAAAGAACAACCTTAAGAATAATGTTTAACAGTGGTGTCAGCTAAACATAAAAAAAAAAGACTTGTCAAGACAAAAGAAAATACACATTTTTTCTAAAGCAAGAAAAAATATGGAATTAATACTTGAGCTAGTTCCTCAATGTCTTACCTTAAAGAGGCGTCTGATTACACCATCTAAAACATCCCATTTTGTTTTTCCACTCACTCCAATTGATCCTATCAGGTACGCATGTGTTTTCTGGTCCTACAAAGACGGAGATTTCACAACTTGTGCTATAACTAAATTTACCATTAAGGAAAATAAAATTATGCAGAATATGATGCTAAAACTTTACTAAAAATCTCTGAGCTGGAAATAGGTAACAATAATAATGCTTTGTACATCTGTATAGGGAAGGAAGCACGGCATCTTACTCTGCTCTTTGGTTGCATCTATGTTTAGAGAAAGCTGTATACAAATAAAATTTGCATTGTATTTATAATACTTTTGTAATACAAAACATGAAACATGACAATGGGATTCCAAATGGATTGCTTCAGCAAAATATTCATACCTGCACCTTTAGGGACTAAAGCATGTATCTAATTTATAACCATGTTTGAATGGAGATGGCAGGTCCCAGAACAGCTCTGTACTAATTAAATTGAGAACTGGTAATGTCTGAGCCATCACAAAAGCAGGTGGAGGCTATGTGACATTATTAGCATATATTACACTGACTAAACATATATAGATGACACAGAAAGGAAGTGCTATCCTTAGGATATTCCCATTTAGTTTACAGCTGAAAATAGTGAAAGGACTGCAGCCACTATACTGCAGGATTTGCCAGAGCTGTAATTCTGTTATTTGGATAATGAACTTACCTTGGCTCGACTGTAGCCCTTGTTTATAGTGACTAAAATTTTCACGCTATGGCCTTCTTTGTGGAGTGCTCCCTCTGTGACATCTTCTAGCAGAATATCTACGGTACCAGAAGAGCAGTGATTAACATTACGAATCACTTGAGTTATATCCACTTCACCAGTTCAATACCTGTTCGAAGAGCTTTTTTGTTAGCAAGAAAGGCTGCGACCAAAACACTTGGCAGTACAGTCATTTGAACCTGTACTTGTTCCTACTTTGTCTTTCCTGCTGGACATGAAGGAACAATTTGTCAATGGTCTGGAGCAGTATTCATAAAACACTTTAGCCATATAAAAATAAATTGGGGAATGCAAGAAATTCTTGCCTAACAATCTTGCTGTTGCTTTCCTCCTGGAACATGGTCAGAATTACCTTATGTCCACAAGGCCGTTTAAAAATGAAATTAGCTTTACACCTTTGAGCACTCATCTTGCCTTTTACAAAGCTATCAAGAGAAAAGCAACAAATCCTGTTACATTTGCTGCTCCATAAAACAGCTCTTTAATTTCTCTTTCCAGCTGATTTCTTTACCTTCTGTACACCATATGGATACAGAGTCATCTCTCCCCATAAAAACAGTCTTACAAGGAGAAATCACTAAAAAACACTTTGCATTCCACCTGAAAATAGGACTCTGCATTCAGCCATTCCTCCAGTTAAAGGTTTTAAGTTTCTTGAAGGTAAAGAGTGATTCTGATCTGCTCTGTGCCTCTGATTTAGACCTCCTCCCCAACCCCTAAAACAAGAATGCAGAAGGATATATTTCTTACTAAAGGCTAAGCCTCAGGCATTACTGCAAGGGATAAAATTGCCATCTTCCTACAGAGGTTTTCTCAAAGAAGCTTCTGTTAGGCTTTCTAACTAAGTATCAAGTTAGAAGAGATTTTGGATTTGCATTTTCTTCAAAGGCCAGCACAGTTAAGTATCCACTACCCTAAATCCTGCTTGTCCTTATTGTGAAGATCGTAGTAGTGCATTGACTTCATGTCATAGTCTGCACAAGGCTGGATTTCGCCCAAATTAAACTGAGGTGCCAGTAAGATTCAGTCACAGAGGTACTTGCTTAAAGCAAAAAAATCAAAAGGCTCACGAATATGGCTTCAATTAACGTATTTAGAGATAAGTGAGTCTTCACGTATGATGTCTGGCAGCTTCCACCCTCACCTAGAAAACAGATTCTGCTAGTTTTCTCATTTTATGAATCATTTTAAGAATCATTTTTTGTTGCCAGCTTAAACAAACCTAGCCTATTTTGTTCCAGGCAGCTGGTTTTCCTGGGCCACCAACATGAGCTCTTTCACTTGCCTTGTCTTGTATTTTGGCATATGTGACAAACCTAAAGAGTTTCAATAATGACAGACTTCCTCTGAGGCCAATTTAAAATGTCTCTGGTTCTCCTCTGAAATTTTTTGATCCCTGAATGACATGGCCTTTTACATATTTTTTTCTTTAAGTGTTTGGGAATGAGACATTCTGCATCTGGAAAACAAATTCCATTTGCTATGGAGAGCTTTCCCTTTCACGGGTATCAGGGCTGAGAAGATGCCCAACTGAGCATTTCCCCAGGGTGTTAACTGCTTTAACTGCCTTCTGCCAGGCCTCGTCCTTAGCTGCACTGTGGAGATCCCGGCTCATTTTTTCTGAGCCCTGGCACGTTGCTTTCACTGGACTAGCACGCACACAGCCCTGCCCTGCTCCCTAATCTAGGGCTGGGTGCAGGATGGGCATCTGTGATCCCGCACTTGTGACTCACACCTCTCCGGAGGTGCAGGAGATGGCCTGGCTTTGAGGAAGCAGCACTGAGTACTGATCCTTTCCAGGGAATGCTGGTCTGCTAAAAAGCGCCATGGTTTTTTTCATCGGACAGGCCAAAGCCCTCATTATCTTTCTCAGCTTAATCCCCAGCATGATTAACTTATCCTCATCTGAGGAACTTCTGTGTAACAGCACTTCAGCTGCCACAGGAGTCCCATAGGTCCTGGCTGCAAGCTGTCACCCTTCCAAGTTCTCTGCCACTGCAGTAAAATGATGCTCACCATAATCAAAAATGCTGGATTCACATTTAAGTGGAGTACAAATCCTCCACTCCTCATTAGGCACCCTTATTTCTTTAATTTCTTGTAACCAAAAGTAATTACTTTACATGCTAGAAAACGTTTAGAACCAATAACATAGAAAATTATACAAAGCTTACATTATATTTGTTCCTATATCTATAAAAAGTTGGAGTCCAGAGACACAGTGCTAATGATTGCTATTCAGGAAAGAGTTTCGATGATTACCGTTTTGAAAATAATCCTGTTCTATATTTTTGTAATGTGTGTGGATGCAACCACAATTAAGCTTTTTTTTCCCTGTGTTTACAACACTTCACTGTATACCAAGGCCCGACCCACACTCATTGATTCTACAAGTTAAACCTGGAAATGGTTGGCTGAGATGTAAAGAAAACATATACCAATTTTCTTATAAAATCTGATATTAACTAGAAGAAATGCTCAAATACCCACGTAATCAATGACTGGCAAGATACTATGACAAACTGCCAACCCAAATTCTAGTCAGGCAGTTTGGCATGTTCCCAGCTGTACTCTTGCCTAGACTTTTCAATAATTATTAACCACATTTTATTGCTTCCAGAGATTGCATTATACTTTCTGTGGGTCTCCGTCAGTGAGTGCTGCTTTGCATTTGTTGTGCTTGTGGTTCTAACATTAGAGACAGCACTTCTGTTTCTTAGCCACATTATCAAAACCAGTGTCATAGGCTTATTATCATAAACACTATGGCATAGCGAAAAAACAAATGTTAGTGGAGCAAAGTTTCCCCTCGCTCACAGAAGATCCTGGTTCTAAGAGTCAGCAGTGTTCCTGAGATAAATGGCGATCTGATCCAACACATACTAACTAGCTATATCACATAAAAAAATAATTAGGAGATAACATTAACTGAGATCACCTTCTTTCCCAGCTTAAAATATGCAATGATATTAAGGGACCTAACCTACCAATAAAAAGCCTGTGAATTAAAGAGGGAAGTATAAGGTACAGTGCTCGTATTGCCAAAACAATATACTGGTGCAGGTCTCATGTATACCACAACAGACACTGTTCTTATCAAAAAAACGATATAATCAAAAAAAAACAAGATAATCAAAGAGCATTGGAAACCAGGGAGTAAGTACCATTGCTAGGAACTAAAGAAACAAAATGAACAAGCTGTTACTATTATTCAGACCCTGCCAAAAGTCACATTTTCAGAAATGACTGCCAAAGTTGTTCTTCATCACCATTAGTGAATGAATATGTTCACATAAGCAATATGAGGTATTTAAAGTTTCAGACACGACTTTGATATAGAGCCTGTTAAGAGGGTGAAAACAATAAATTATTACTGAGCCATGCAAGTACACATCATATACTGACCTGATGTAGCAGATTCTGTGATGTTTAAGTTGTTCAGAGAAAGCCCCAGGGACTGCCGTGACGAAGACGATGACGTGCTGCTTGAAGACTCCGATGACGGCCGGGCAGGCTTTCCAGTATTGCCAGTCTCGGCCTTCAAGCGATCATTTTCAGCTTTCAGTATCTCAATTTCGTTCTGTACTCAAAAGAATCCAACACAAAAACACAGGAGGTTATGTTTCACAGAACCGCCGGGGTGGGTATTCAGGTGCTGGCTGTTCACAAGCAGGAGCCAAATTGGTTTAGCAGCTCCGCAGCAGTATGTGGCACTACAGCAAAAATATAAACCCAGTAAAAAGTGGATTGCCTTCACTTTTGAAATGAAGGAAAAAGCCCTACACCCTTTGTTTTAGCTTTTACCTCAAGACAGTTATTAACCAACATAGTCTTTGAGGTGCTGTGTATATTGTACAGTTGGCTGTACTACAGGTATGGGGAGAATTTTCCCAACTATCCCCAATTTTAGAGTGTTATTTTGTATCATCAAATATCTTCTGTAACAGTCATCTAAGAAAGTTATTTCTAAAATTCGGGATGTGTATTTACATATCCTCTAAACTCATGGGAAATGATGACTGCTGTTGAATGTACAATTTAAGGAACAATTTCACAGGGAGGCACTGAAATTAAAAATGGACAATTACAATTTGGTATTTTAACGGTTTCATAATAATTCTTCATATCAGATAAGAGTTTTTGATCATCCAAACACAGGATTGTTCACATGACAGCCAACAAGACCTCTTTGAGGAAAACATACAGTGACAGATGAATCAGCACAGCTAGGTATTTGTTTTTAGCTAAATTCTCTGTGATGCCAAGTGATCATGGAATGTACAAGAAATCAAATGAAAACTTAGCCTGAGTACAGTCTGGTACCAGCTAAATCTAGCTTTCAGTCACTCCATGAAGCACAGTACAAAGCAACTACTTAATCTTGCAGATGGTTTTGCACATCGAATTTAATTCCACATTCACTAGCACTCTGCTAAAAGTCTTATCCTTTTTTGAAGGCTCTTTGAATACATCACACAAGTGAAAACATAACGGATAACGTCACCAAAAAAAGTGCAACCGCTACAAAATGATTCAATCATACAGGCAAAGGTGAGGAGAAAGTGAAAGAAAAGAGAAACAGCATCAAAATACTGACAGAATGTCAAAATGAGTGCACGTTAGGTTCAAATCAGGAGGTGAGCTATGCTGAAATATGCCATGTGATCTCAATCAAGGTCTTTTAAAGTCTTTTGAGTACTCAGTGCTCATATAACTTTCCCACCACATTTTCCTCTTCCCAATCCCCATAATTTCTGCAAAATGTCACAGACTTTGGAGGCTCCAAAGACTCTCTGTCCCTTCCCTATAAGCCTTCATATCCTGTTCTCCACTACTGGAAGTAACAATATGACTCTATAAAACTCTATAAAAATGTCCAGATGGATGAGTAGTTTTCTGCGTGTTGTCTAGATCTGTAGACTAAACCCATTAATTGGGCATTACTTGTCGTTGGTAAACCTCTCTACATTTTATCCTATTTTTCATTTACCATTTATTCTTTAATTATTCTCATCTCTAAAACTTGCTTAAAAGCCCTTACAATTACTGTGATCAGAATAATATAGATGTATAGCATCCACATAATAGTATTTTCCTTTTTGCAGAAAAAGAACTACATTAGCTGTTCTCCCTTCATACAGTACCATTTATAAGTTGATGGATTAAAACTATTTGCCAGTGGTTTTGTGATTGTCCTGTAACTACTTCTTCCTTAATTATGAGCTGCAATCAGTTCTCTCAAATGAGACATTTATCTTTTAAATGCTTTTCACTCACCACTCTCCCATTTTTTACACTCTCATTGTTATTAGCCTGCCTTCCCTTCTCTGACCATCATCCTTTCAGAACTGAGGCAAAGTACTCCATTTTTGTGCCATAATCAAAATGTCTTTAGTAAGTTATCTTTCAACCAGAAGTGTCTTTTTTTCTTCTTTTAAAATCCATGTAATTTCTACTGTTCCTTTCTATATTTTCCATAAGGCCTAGCTAGACTTTGCTTCTCACTCTTCTCCTACGCTGTCCGCACCTCATGACTTGTTTGTACTCTCCTTCATTCTTTTTTAGCATCTTGATATCCATTCTGGAGCAGTCCCCTTGCTAGAAACAGATGCCCATAATGTTTCTGTACCTTTGGCCTGCAGGTTTTGCATGCTTTTACTCATCTCTTTCACACTGGAGAGGTCTTTAGGGCAGAAGACTTTCTAACTTCAGTTTCTCTGAATTTACCTTTCTGAAATTGAAACCCTTACAGTTGTTATTTTTCCCTTTAACTGAAGGTCAGCCAAATATCTCCTATCTGTGTTGACACCTAGGGCTCTGAGCATTTGGGAGGCTGGCAGGTACCATACATGTTGAAATGTGTGAGCGAGACTGCTATAGGCACGAGATAAATAAGAAGACTAGAAATTGGAGCAAGCTGACCAGACCCTGTTGTTATGAAACCAGCCACTGTGACATCTTTACACAAGTGTCCACACATACACCTGGTCTAAGTACTGAACAGAGCAATTCAGCTGACAGGCCCCATGGGCTGGGTTCAGCTATGTAAAAGTGGCTTTCTAGTGCCACTGCATGCCTGGTCTTTCAGCAGTCAAATGTTAAAACTTCAAGTGCTGTGTAGATACCTCATCCTGTTGAAACAGTACAAGGTGCTTATGTTTAGGCAGCCAAATTTCACCCAATGCATCTCTTAGGATTGCTTGTGAGGCTCCACTACTGCATGTCTAGAGCTTCAGTGGAAACAACAGCAGCTTAGGCACCGAGCTCATATACAGTCAGCTCTAAATACAGCTCTCCCAATGTCAAGCTGAATCCTACCCCATTGTTCTTGATTCAAACACATGCTTTCAGTGGGACGTCCTTGATACCTCACCTGTCATTCTGGAAGGGCACAGGTCTATCTACAGGACTTATGCCATACTCATCAGGCCTGTGCGGATATTGTGGATACTTTTGGACCCCACTCTGGGCACCAGGCACTTACATGTCAGCAACGGAAAAAAGTCACATTAAGCTTCATGCTGTGCTGAAGAGCACTGTCCTTTTTTTCCTGTATCCTTTCATCCAGGTGAAAGGCAAGTTGTCTGCTAAAAACGTATTCGGAAAGGATGTTGCAAAGTGTCATAAGTAACAAAAGAATGAAATTTTAGCAATGCTGGATACCATAATTTAGTCTAATTTTACATACTTTTCTTCTGCAGGCTATGGCTGGGTTAGAAATTAGAAGGGAAGATAGAGTGTGCACATATTTCTCAACACAGCCTGCCCAAGTAATGAAAGCTCTGTAGAAATCACTCTGATCTGCTTCTCTGTCACCCTGCTTTCTCCAGGCAGATGGTTTTGATTACAAATATCCTATGGGAAAGGATTAGTCTTCAGCCTTATTATTTAAGCACATTTTGGTTGTTAATATATAAATGCTAAGAATGTAATTTTATTATTATAAGGCGAACACTTACCACAGCCTTCTTTTCAAAGTACTGTCAATCTGTTGCTTTAATTTACCTGAAACAAAGTACTGGGAAAGGAAAACACCCCAAGCAGACTTTAGGTGTGCACTCGTGTCATCACTTAGGCTACTGTACTGACCTGCATGCGGTTCATGGCTTCCCGAATCTGATCCAGGTGGTGTGCGGAGCTGAGGGCTTCCAGGCGAATGTCCGTCAGCTTGAGCTCCTTCTCCCTCAGCTCACTCTTTAGCTGAAGAATAATTTCAGCCTCCGCCTCTGTGCACTCACAGATCCTAAAGAGGAGCAAGAAACAGGCAGGAGATTAAAGGCAGGTTCTCTCCCCAAAGCAGTGTTATTACTAAATATCAAAGTGCAGAAAATGCTTGCTGCTGGTGAAACTTATGAGTGAAGAGAAAATTTTTTCAAAAAGAAACACGAAAAGGCTCAAACTGCAAATTAAAAATGTAAAAAAAAATCCTTCTCCAGATGAAATGATCAGCTTGCTTTATATCTTCTCGGTTTACAAAGATAGTTCCCTATGGTGAAAAAAGCAAGCTGTTAAAAACTTTTTTATATATTTTCTTTCAAGAATGAACTATCCATTGTCTTCAATTTGATTTTATTTCTGCACCATTTCTTTGGTGCCAAGGTTACAATTTCCTTAAGTCTCAGTAGTCAGAAGTACACCGATCAAATTACACTACAGACATTTACTGACCCTTTGGCACCAACAGTTTTCTTTGTTTTGCACAGTACAGAAAGAGACAGTCCCTGACTTAAGATCTAAAAGATTTTAATCTGTAAAGGCATTGATTGGTAATGGTTGACATTTTTGCTTATAGTTTGTCATTTGTTAACGTACACTGCCTGAAAATACATTTTTTTCCTTAAAGAATCGATTAAAATTAATCACCATGTGATTATTTTTCATATGAATTAATTTTAAGGGATAGCCTGTAATATGGTGAGAAAAGATGGAAATGTGACCAGACTAAGGATCCAGCAACTGTCCAGTTCTTACATCAGACTCTGTCTTGCCTCTAAATATCACTCAGGCTTAGATCTGTTACAGATCATAGAAACAGTAGAAAATAATACACTGATTTTTGAATACATTGTTACACTTAGCATTTTCAGCCAATTCACTTAATGTTATTTGCACTTTATTCCTGTCATTAGTTAATGTTTGCAGAACAACTGAATTATGAAAAATATTTTGTAATAGTAAGTATTATTATGATGATTGTTACTACTAACATGCAAACAAGAACCAGAAGTCAGGCTTTAATTGCCAGAAGGCATGCAAATACATTTTGCAAAAGAAAAATGCAACCCTTTTCAGGTCAGGAGATGCAAATGAAGAAGGAAAATAATGAATATCATTTACAATATGCACATTATTAAAAAATGAATTCAGGCATATATACCAGGATTTTTTTTTTCAAGTATTTTTTCCAAATATACAGCCCTTGGTTTGAAGTGCCCATGCCTACTCTAACCAAATAAGAAATGAAGTACTAGGAAGAGGTATGATATGAAATGCATATGTTATCTCATACAACAACTTGGACAGCTGGGAAGCCATATATGTATTTGTTGGCTATTTTCTTTTTGGCATTTTTGCAAAAGTAGATTTTGGGGAGTGATGGATAAAAAGACCCTGACAAGCCAGCTTTAGAGAAGACAACAGTGAAGAAGAAAACAAGGCAATGGTCCTGGAAGGCACAGGCAGATGCTGCTTAGACTAGTAACATAAGCAGAATCAGTATATATGAATCAAATCCACTTTTGTATATTTAAAGGCTCTTCAACACTCAGTTCCTACAGTTGTAAAATACCATAAACTCAGACTGAATCAAAAGCAAGAAAAAAAGAAATGTTAATTAGCATTTCGGACAATTCATAGAAAGAAGTTTAGAAACCTGATCATATTCTGGTTAGTTAGAAAAACAGAATTTTATTGTTTGTTATAATCTTGGGATTTTATAATCAGTAGGTTGCACAGGATAAAAGGAGCTGAGTTATGATCTCTGAATAGAGATTGCTGACAGTTATGACGACTCTTGAAGGCAAGGAAGGCTAAACGATGTAATGGAAATCAGAGTCTTCTAAAGAAAGTAATGTTATCAGTACAACAGAAAAAGAAATTAATCTAAACAAGTATATTTTATGTTATCTCCCTGCAGAAGGGAAGGAGCCTATGTCACTCTGTGTAGAAAATGAGAGCAGGAAGACCAGTATTTGTAAAAGATATGGAGGAAAAACTAGAAGGCAGTGAACTGGCAGAACTAGGAAGTTAAGATTCAAGGACCCAAAGAGGCATGCAAAGAGTTGTGTAGTTTGTCCTTGATAAATTCAAGACAACACCAATATATCAGGAGAGCGCGTCAAAGAGGAAAAGAAGAAGGGCTGGATGGAAGGAAACAGTTTAAGGTTATGAAAGCAGATCTGTGAGTCAGAAATGGTAATAGATTGGCTGCAACTACTTGCACAAATAAGTTTTTTAAAGAAAAGTGCTTTTAGGTTCAGTATGATTAAAAGCAGCAACAAGATGGTGATTTCTATTGAAGCTTTTACTACTGATCTTAAAGCTGATGACAAATCAGCCTCAAGCTTCCTAAGCAACCTGTAAGAGGCAATGAGTTTACCAGAATGAAAAAAAAAAAAAAAAACCTACATAAAAGAATATGAATGGGATCTGGGGATTTTGTAAGGAGGCTGTATTAGAATGAGTGAATTAGAATCAAAAATGATTTTGTAATGAAGAAATGAGAATATTTTTGCTAATGATTGGTTCTTGGTCCTGACAGAGTAAAGTGCCGGTTTGATACAATTAAAAAGTAAAATCCTGCAATAAATTCCAAACAGAAAAAAAGAGGCAAAATAGATTAAAAAATATCAATTAATACTTATGAAGTATGGAAAGTAATAAAAGAAGAGATGAACATGTGGGAAAAAAATCACAGCTAGCAGGAAAATAAATGGACTTTTTTTGTGTGTCAGGAAGAAAGGAAACTATAGAATAAGCCATTTACTAAATGCAAATTATAAAGTAATTAATGGTGCAGGAAAAGCAGAACATAAGTGATATGCATCTAGAAAGGAGTTTGTACCACTTGAAAAATTTTGGATAAAAGCTGTGAAAGGAAGGTAGAACTGTCCTAAGTAAAAGCTGCTGGAAAAGCAGTCCCTGTTTAAATAGGGACAAAGGTCTTTAGAGATCTGGCAAATGGACGGAGCAAAGGATCAAAAGAGCCTGTTGGCAAAGGGCAATAGTTTCTGAACTGCAATTGGCCACGCTTGAGATCTATCTCACCGTGCTGCCCTTTGCTAGGAAAGGTCTGTGAGCGCAGAGACTTACGCAGACGTTGACTGCGAGGGTTTCATCGAAGGTGCCCCACACTCCGCTGAGCTGTGGGGCAATTTGGGGGACGAAGGCAGAGAGGAGTCCGTCAGCTCTTCTATGTCGGAGTGCGAGGAAGGAGGCTTGGTGGACTTCTTCTTTCCAAAGGCCTGTTTGAAAGAGCTTCTTAGCTGGAAAGCAAATACAGAACAATGTTACTTTCCTCCTCTTGGCAGTCTTTTATGCAGCTCATGTTTTCAAGAGTTAGTTTGCAGATGCCATCCTAGCCACTGCCTGGGGTCAGTATACAGAAGCAAGGTATTAACATATGCAACACGGTATCTCTAAAAACATGATACAGTGTTTTGTTTGATTTTATTAATCCAGCGCAGCGCAAACTTAATGCTACTGAAGGAGTGCAGGACCGAGCGGCACGGCGGCGACGGCAGAGGGGTGCTCATTTAAAACCATTAATCCTCTGTGGAATCCCATTCCCATGGCATTCCCTTCAAGGCGGCTGGCTTTAAATAACCACTTCGTGTCTAGGCACGAGCAGACACTGCTGTTACTCAGTGCTAAAAGACAAGTCCAATTTACTGGGTTTGCCAATTTTCTCTTACAATTTTGAATGGCCAGACTATTGAAATGCTATAGTTTGAGCCACAAGCAAGAGGATTTAAGCCGGGATGTAAGGTTTGTTGCATTGTACTGCTAAGAAAAATGTTAGCTGGAAGGAATATACTTTTTGCTGCAGTTTCTTTTAGAGTAGTAAGTAAGTTCTCCGAATGTACAAGCGTTGCCTTTTCCCTCTAGAAGCTCTTAACCAGTACTAAAAAGGGACAGAATAGCCAAAGAGCCATTTATTTCAGGAGCCAACAGTTTTGTTTGCAGCGAAATTTGACTAACCCATTCTTTGATACCTTTGTCTAAATACAGAGGTTGTTCGTATTAGGAAAATGTGTTTGTTTTTTGTTTTTGTTTTCAGAAAGTTGCTCTGATTAAAAATGTGTAGAACTCAATGACAAATCGATTCCCCTATTAAAAATGAGGTACTCAAACAGTTTATTTCCATGGTATAATTGCAGACTGGGGAGTGTGACCACTGATCAGCAAAACATTATTTAAGTCCTTTCCAGCTCATGGTATCTAACGAGAAAGAAATGGATTTTGGCTACACTCCCCCTTTCTATAGTCTAAACTTTCAGATTAAAATGAATAGAGGCAAACTGAGAAGACATACAGGATAATCTGTTTTTAGAAGGTATAAAAGCCTACTGCCAAAATAAATAGCAATCATGCCAAGATAGGGTTCTTTATAGATGCATGCCAAATTTTCCATGGTTCATATTCACCTCACTTCCTCTAGAGTTCACCTTGCAGAA